>PVJI01004412.1:0-108686 GCA_004026765.1 Micronycteris hirsuta | reverse complement strand
GCTTCATAAGATCGCTTGTTGACTCATCAGATCTGGTGAGATATCGATCGTGTACAAAAGCTCTGCTGGGCGCCGGGGAGGCCGAGGATGCCGGTCTGCAGCCTGGTGCCGAGTGGGGCCTGCGACTCTTCTTTCTGTTGGTGGATGATCCTCACCTGCCCTTTGCTCAGTGTGCCCCTCTCTGCACCTCCTCCCTCCCAGCTCTTTCTAGTTGTCTTAGCATCGCTGTCCCGGAAGCATGAGCCATTCCGGACGAGCGCTGGGAGAGGCGGAAGGAAGGTGGGCTTGGTGAAATTCGGACACCTCCCTTTGTCCTGCGTCCTGGGGGAGCAGGAAGGTCCCCCAGGGCTCTGTGCAGTGCACTGTGGGAGGGTGTGCACATGCACGCGCGCGTGTGTATGTGTGTGTGTGTGTGTGTGTGTGTGTGTGTGTCCGCGCGTGCACACACAAGCCTGCTGCAAAGGTAGGTACTTCTTCCCCAACTGGAGACAGCAGCTGGCGGGCTGTGTGGGGTCTGTCTTACTCTTCATGCTGTTACTTCCGCGGCAAAGGCAGCTCTTCTGTGCGTTCCCTCGCAGGCCCACATGCGGGGCCGCTCCCCGGCAACACAGAGGCCCAAGGGGGCTCCCGCTGCCCGTCCCTCGCGGGGACTTTCCACAGGAGCCTGTGTTTTGCCCAGAGGGTGAGACGCCCCTCAGGTGACCTCCGAGCTGGACGCACTGCCCGGGGTCTGCTGAGAGCCCCTCTGACCTCTCAGGGCCCTGGGCCCGCCTTTGGGCCCTCTGGAGCTGTTCTCCGTGGGTGTCGGTCGTGGGTGTTCCTCTGCAGTTACGGCCTTCACTAGTTTTTACTGAAGTGGAGGTGTTCTGTCGGTTTTTCTCCTTGTTGTCGTTGGGTGGTTTCTAAGGAGAGGGACAGAGCATCTTGGCTCTGCCTCTTTTTCCAGAATTCTCTGAAAAGGCCTAAAGAACAGCTGCAGTGGAGTGAGGGAAAGAAAGATGGAATGCTAAACATTGTTGGGGGTAGGAAACCGAGTGCAAGGTTCAGAGGTGAGGTTTTTGATGGCCACACGTTCAGGTATGCCTGTAGGATGGGAGGTGGGGTGGAGGTGAGACGGGAGGCGATGAGGAGGTTACAAAGCCCACACGCCAGGGTCTGGGTCCCACCGCTCACGTGACAACGGAAGGCGGGGACAGTCAGTGATGGGCTGATGAGGAAGCTGCGCACCGTGTAGTGAAGTTCTTGGAGCAGGTGCGTTAACCAGAAGCTGTGGCGCCGTGAAAGAGTAGAGCTGCAAGCCTGGTGTGTCGTGTTCGAGAGGGAAGCTGCGTCCTGTGACGGTTTAAGAGAAAAACCAGGTAATCGGGACCAGCGAGGCAGGCGTAGGTGGTGATGTCTGCGTCTGTCGCCAAGAGCTGGCCAGAGGGGGACAGCAGCAGACGCCCGGGTGTGTCTCTGCATTAAGACAGCTGCTGCTCGCGCATCTGCCGCAACAGCATCCACTGCGCCTGGGCTGACGCCTTTCTGGGTACTTTTCATGATACACAGAAACGCTGCTCCCAGCTGGTGTAGCTCAGTGGATTGAGCGCGGGCTGGGAACCAGAGGGTCCCGGTTCGACTCCCAGTCGGGGCACATGCCTGGGTTGCGGGCCAGGTCCCCAGTGAGGGCCATGTGAGAGGCAACCACACATTGCTGTTTCTCCCTCCTTTCTCCTCTCTCTGAAAATAAATAAATAAAATCTTAAAAAAAAACCCCAAAAAACAACAACAAAAAAACGCTGCTGAAGTCGGGGGAGTTTCCGATTTCATTACGTTTTCACAGTTGTGCTCTTGTGATGGGAGGAGGACCCACACGGACTGTTTGGCAATATCGAGCGGGAGGAGTTTTGATCACCGTGAGTGAGCAAGTGATCATTTCAGTGGCAGTCGAACCCTCGGGAGCGAGGAGAGCCTTGAGGGTGTGGAGAAGGACCGGGGCTAATGGATGGATGGAGAGGGAGGATGTTTCTGCAGCAGAGAAGTGACGGCAAACATCTAGGAACAGCGCACCCCATACGCCACCCCCCCCCCTCCGCCCTCGGAACTGGCAGGGTTTCCTCTCAGTCCCACACTCCCCATCTGTCACCAACAAGTTGCCATCGGAGGTTTCTCTCTCTGTGTGTGTGTGTGTGTGTGTGTGTGTGTGAAAATAGCCTTGTGTTATTTACCATTCAGAGCAAGCAAGAAAGGTACCTTCTATAAGTGTTTCTAACAAACATCTCTTTTGATCAAACAGCTGTTTGTTGGATGAATTCAGGATCATTGTCAAGTCCTTGGCAGGTTACAAAGACTTTGTGCTGCAGACCCAAAGTCTGATTTTCACTGTAGACGACCTGTTTGCAGGCTTGCCCTTGGGCTGACCTTGGGAACTAGGAGGGCAGCCCCAGGGTCTGTGGTCAGGTCTCTGCAGAATCGAGATTCTCAGTAGAAGGAGGAAAGTGAGCATAAGGCTATGGTCCCAGCCCAGGCCTGCGCTCCAGGTAGCCAGGAAGCTCCGTGTGAGGCAAGAGTTTTCCAGTTTGCAGCGTGGAAATACAAGTGTTGCGTGTGCACTGTTGGTGGCATTGCACTGGGCCCTTAGTCCTGCTTCTAGAAAACCTGATTTACGGAGTCTGGACAGAAGTACTGAAAAAGGAGAGAGTGAGTGGATTTGTAATGTTTTTACAATAGGGTATCTTTCAAGTTTTTAAAAAGAAACTGGGCCCTTGGATGTGTTTTGTTTTTTGTTTGACTGGTTTATTCTGTGAAATCAGGTCAGTGTAACATTTAAGATCCAATAACTTAATCTCTGGGTACGACAGAAATCACCGTTAAAGGGGAGTTTTCCTCAAGTAAAGCAAGCTTTCCCCAAACATTGGGGTTTAGAGCCACTTTACCTTGAAAACATTTCTGAAGACACCAAGGAAATTCTGCCTCTATGTCAATATTTATAATAGTAGAAATTAAAACAGAATTTTACAAAATGATTTAATTCATTTAAAAACTAATAACCTCATTGCCTGTTAATGTAAGTAATATTTTAACTAAAATGATTATATTTTCCAAATAAAAGTTTAGTGAGAACAGTAGCAGATTTTACGTCTTTGCAAATCTCTTTAATACCCGGCCGAGCAGAGGTTGGCTGTGTTAATGCATCTGCTTCTGCACTTCATCTTTTGTGATGTGTTGCTCTGGGTGAAGTCATAATGATGAAAATCCAGGTTGCACACCTATATATGGGCATGTAGTTGAAAAGGGAAGAATATTTTTAAGACCTTTATAAATAATTGTGAATAGTCTTTTTTGATGCCATACTCAAGCTCAACAGCTGTAGTTTCTTAAAGGTTAATTGCAATTTGGAATCTGAAACCCTATCAATAAACTTTCGTTACATTAGAATCCATTGGCCTATCATGCCATTTGAATGCGGTTTTTACCCATGCATGATCTGTAATGGGGTGCATCGAACACTTGGAAGATATTATGTTGAGTTATGCAGATTTTCTAAATGTTCATGAATGTCATTATACAAGATGACAAATTTTATTAATATCACTGCCAAGTTCACCCAAAGAGTCTGCAAGCATCGGAAAGCTCCTGGGAGCCTCGCTTGCAGCTTACATTGTGTGGGTGGCAATAAACACTGTCAGCTGTATTTCTTAAGTGACAGGCTCACTTTGTTCTTTTCTGGGGCCAGTGTCTGCCAGACACTCGGATCCGAGTCATGGTGTCTCTCTGCCACTTGTCCTTCCGTGCAGCTTGTTCAGCACACAGCCTAACTGCACGCGTGACTTTCCGCGTGACAGCCTTCGTACTTTGGTGTGCAAGAGTGCCTGTGTGTCCTTCCCGTTCTGTCACACGGAATAGTAGTGACACGTACTCAGGGGCCAGAATTAATAACATTAACCATTTTTGCCACTCCACTGGGGCACTCTTACATGGCTGTGTGAAGACAATTGTGACCACTCACTATCGTTGTCACCACTGCCTTCATTCGGAAGGGCCAGCTGTTTAGTCCATCCCTGTTTTGCACACTCGGTGTAAATGTCACTGCAGTGAAAATGATGAAGTCGTCTTATTAAAATGGCTCTGCCCTTACTGGCCCCCTGAACAAGTTTTGGGCACTCTCAGGGGTCTACAGACAGTATGAGAACTGACTGCCAAGCTAAATTACTCAATAATGTTTCCATGTAATTTAGTAGTACCTTCTAGGTTTTTAGTGTCCAGTTCTATTTATGAACTGCTTGAATATTAATAATTGTTGTATTTTGATCTCAATCAAATAAGCAGTTTATTGCACAAAATTATATTTTGATCATTAAAAAAATGACTACGAGTTGCCCTGGCTGGTGTGGTTCAGTAGATTGAGCACCAGCCTGTGAACCAAAGGGTCGCCGGTTCAATTCCCAGTCGGGGCACATGCCTGGGTTGTGGGCCAGGTCCCCAATAGGGGGTAAGCAAGAGGGAACCTCTCTTTCTCTCTCTCTAAAAATAAATAAAACCTTAAAAAAAAAGTCTATGAGTGACTGAATTGGTTGAATATTATCCTTTTCCTGCTAATGCACTTCCTTGGGGCATATAATTTATGAAACAGCAGACAGAGATGATACCGTCTTTACGTTCCATTTTGGTGAAAGACAATGAGATCAGGGGAAAATAGCTGTTAATTTTCTATGCTATCTAAAATTATAGCTCAATGTCTATCACGTTTTCTTCAATCATGTCTGACCTCCTATTCTTTTTAAAACTGTCTTTTAATTATTCATTGAAATTGTGAAACCTCATTATCCAATAGGCGGATTATTCCCATGTAGTACATGTCTTATTTTACACGGAGTGGATTTTTCCCCCCAGAAGGGTCGCCTGTGTTTCTCTTTGCTCACAGTGTGCGATGTTCCCGGGGTGTCCAAGGCGCCCTCTTTCAGGTCCCTTCGCTCATTTTCCCTTCCCTCCTGGAAACATCACTTGCCATTTGTTCTTCCTGGAAGTGGCCAGCTTCTTTCTGACCTGTAGGTTTCCCTCCTGGAGTGTGTTTGCCGTGCACACTTCAATCTCTTGTTCTTTTCTGCCTCTAGGAAATAAGCGTACAGGCCCTTATTTGTTCTCAGGCATTAACTGAAAGTCAACACGGGAGCTATGAAAAATTAAAAAGTCAATTCAGTGCCTTCATCTCCCGTCTCTCCTGTTTGAGCTCAGCTCCTCCCGTCACATCCATCCCATCTCCTCGCCAGGACTCTGCCCCTGCCTTCTTGCAACAAAGCCAGCCGGGCTTCACTTCCTTTCCCGGGTGTTGTACAGTTTCATGGCCCAGCTTGAGAACATTTTAAAATCACACAACTTAGTTTCCTTTGTTTTCATCCACTGTGTACTGACGTGTGCCCCCCATTTCATGTTGCTACACTAACCGCCAGCGTGATGGCATTTGGAGGTGGCACCTTTGGTGGGTAACGAGGTCTGGACGAGGTCCTGTGGGTGCGGCCCATGGCGGGAGCAGCTCCCTTCCACAGGCTTGCCCTCGCTTGCTCTTAGCCGTGTGTTGTCACAGAGCGAAGGTTCGGGAAGCGTGTCCTCACCGGAACCGCCCATGCTGGTACCCTGCTGTCTGACTTCAGCCTCCAGGACCGGGAGAGAATCCCTGTCTGCTGGGTGAGGACCCAGTCGATGGCATTTTCTCAGGGCAGAGCGTGCTGACTGAGACGCGGCCTCTCAGGGAGAATTTCTACCCCAGGTCAACTCACCTGCCTGTTTTGTCCATGTTCACACTTGACTGAGCTGCTGAGCAAACCTGGAAATTTCCAAATGACTGGGGACGGAGTGCCTTCTGCGCGTTCTGGCACTCTCTGGTGGCACGGTTCCGGTCCCAGTCCGTGACGCACGTTGGCCAGCACAGGCGTCATTTCCAGCTTCATAAAATTACCGCGGTGTGCGCCTTGCAATAGAACGGGTTGCAGAGACGCCTCTCAGGGCAGTGAGTGCTGTCTACCACACGTCAAGCACAACTGGAGGTTGCAACCGTACTCACTGTGAAGAGCATCTGCTCCGGGGTCTGCTCATCCTCTTGCTTATTAGAGGTGCCCAGCCCCCAGTGCACACAGGAAGGAGGGAGGCAGTGCAGGTGGGGCGGGCCCAGTGCCGGCGACAGCATCCTGGAACTGCTCTCTATGGCGTGCCTCTCTGCTGCTACTGTTTCATCCCTCGGTGAGGCCGTGTCCAGGTTGTTCAGTGTAATGTAGATAATGAACATGAACTCTTCAAGGAGCTGAGGGCGTTTCCTAGTCAATATAGAACCTCAGAAAGGGAACTAAGAGTGGATGCAGCAGTGTTCTCTGAGTCCCTAGACCCGATACAGTGGACGTGGTGGAATAGCCTCTCGTGCTGGCCGAGGACTCAGTCTGGCTCCTTGGGAGGAACTCAGTGATTTCTGTCTTGGTCGGCTCTTTATCAGCTGTTTGGGTTTTTGGATGAATAGTTCCAGTGGATATCCTGGGGTCTGAAGTTTTGTGAATGGCATAATGTGCTTGTCTGTGTAGCTGAAGAATTTAGAATATCTGGGCTAAGCACGTTTCCCTTGCCAAGACTTGTACTCTAAGTTAAGGGTAATGAGATGACGGGCCAGAGTCTTTTCTTTGGAGAATTGCTTTTGTTTTCACTTTTGCATTTCGGTAGAATAATACTGGTGAAACCACATCGAGGGTGAAGCATAATAACAATTTCCAGTCACCCCTTTTGTAAGAGGTAGCTTTAAAATTAAAATACAATCATCTACTGTTTAAATTATGTTCTCACTTAAATAATAATAGTAATGATAGTTAGCTCTTATGCAATGCTTATTGTCAGCTGAACTTCTGAGTGATGATTTACATATGATAGTTAATTTTCACACAAATCCAAGAGGTAGACAGAGTTACTGTCTCTGTTTTATAGATGAGGAAACTGAGGTCCCGAGAGTTGCAGGAACACACCCAAGGCGACAGAGCCATTAGGTGGTAGAGCTGAGATGTGAACCAGCTCCCTGGAGTTTGTGCTCTTCGTCACTCTGAAAAGCACCTCCTGAAAATTTACAGTGCAAGTTAGGACTACTCAGTGGTGCTGATCACTGATGCGGTGATGCAGAGGAAGATTTGAAAAACACTCATGTCCTCACTAAAAAGAGTAATTAGCACCGGGATCCAGTGGCATTCAACCCTGTGGATCAGCGCTCAGGTACGGGTGATTAACGCATGTGGTCTCGCGGTGTTTCAGGCTGCAGGGAACAGAGCTGTGTTTGGTTGTGGTGTGTGATGGAGCTCCAGATTGAGAACAGGAAGCTCCGGGAAACAGGAAGAACAGGAAGCAGCCTGAGATGCTGGAGAATAAAACTAATTCTGCCGTGGGGCCTTGGGGGGAAGTGGGACTGTGTTCAGCATTCAGCACCAGTTCCCTGGCATGGTCTCCAGAAACACAGGTTCTCCATTTCCTCCCACTGAGCTCTGCTGTTTTTCTGCCCCAGCCCATCTCTGTTCCCACTGCTCGCACTTCTGCTGCTGCTAACTGGCCCTGTCTGTGTGTTTCACATTCAGACTCGCAAGACAGCATGTTTGTTTTGGTTGAATTGTCACCACCCAGCGTGAGGGCTATCTCATGGGCAGAGTCCTGTGACAGTCACCTGTGGGTGTCTGCCTTCGGGATCAACACCCACCCCTGCTCCAAACAGCTGTGCCCAAGATGGACAACCTGTGCATATGAATTCCGAGGCTGATTCCTTTAGATGGGGACTAAAGATGGACAGTCAACACACCATGTCCAAGTCGTACGTCCATAACCCCGCCCCGAAACTCCTCCATACTCAGCCCTGAAACTCCTCCATACCACCCCCTGAACTGTGTAAACACCAGTCAGCCTAAAACTCTCTTCAATTAAGCTCGAGTCCATAAACTTCTTATTTAAAATGAATGAAAGTAAGATTTTCGGAACACACAATTAAGGCAAACTTAACTAGCTAAGTATTAGATTTGAAGCAATATTATACAATATGTATAAACTGAAATATACATGGCCAACTTTCTAATCCTTGCACTTGTTTTCATATGGAAATTTAAGAATTGACTGCAGTTTAAGAACTAGAAGTTTCATATGGAAGTAAATTCTCTTGAAGAAGACTTCAATTATTCGCTTCCATTGCTATTGGTTTCCTTTTATTTGACTGCAAATAGAAAAGCAATTACTCTGTAATTTCTAGGGCATGACGTGCCTTTCGAACTTGAAACGCTGTTGGCACTAGTGATGGGATGGTGAACGGAGAGGATTTGGACCCGCTGGCTGGGTCTGTGTCACCCGGCGGGCTGTGGCTCAGGGCTGGCGCGTCCTTGACAGAGCATTTACCCGACCCTTCTTCCCGTCCGGGACTTTTTATCCCCTGCTTCTCGTCACGGTTTAACACGGCAGACCTCGGCACTCATCCTCATGCAGTAAGGAAAATCGTCTTTCGGGAAAAGAGAAGAAACTAAATTGAGAAAAAAAAATGAGTTGTGGTGAGCTGAGCTTTCCTAGAAAACAGAGACACCCAAGTCAGAATATTTTTTAAAATCATCTTCCTTTTGTTACAATTTGATCTGTTTGTGAGGTAACAGGTCTCGTTCATTGATTTGTTTCTTCTTTAGTCTTTACTGGAGAGTTAAAATTCAAGCTCAGTATGCTCCCCTCCTTTTTTTTTTGGTTGCAAAGAATTTTATCTTTTATTTGTCATTTGCAAAAATGTGTCCAGCACATTTTACCTTATGTGAATGCAAAATTCCATTGTGTGATTTTTTCCCCCTGCTAATCTCTGAAGATGTGTTGTGAATTGTCTGTTATACTAAATTCTGTCTGAACTTTGGTTCCAAATAGCTTAGAGACAGCTCTGTACTACTCATTAGTGAAAATGTGTTTAAATCCATGGTGGCAAGCAAAGGAAAGGCTCATAAAACATTTATAAAAAATCGAATAAACTAGACCAGGACCAGGAAGTGTGACGCTAAATGGCACCACAGTCCGAAGTGAATCACTTAACCCCTCAGCCCTCAGTTTCTTCTCCAGCCAAGGGCTGCCCTGGGCGCTGTCCTGCGAAGTGCTTCGGCTTGGAATCTTAACACCAGCCGTTTGGTACGTGGTGCCATTTGTAGGTCATTTAAAAGTACTGTTTTTTATTAGATAAGTATGATTCCCCAAGAGGTAAAACTTTATTAGCGCTAACGCTTTTTTAGGGGGGAGAGACGTAGTTGACAAGACGGCCATGTACATGTACAGGTGGTTCGTCTTTAACGGGCCACAGCACCACGCCCCTCGGACCGCCGCAGAGGAGGCTCGGGTGTCATGCAGCATGCGCGGCGCTTGGTCTCGGCCCCCAGCAGTTTCCCGTCGCTCCCTCAGGGCTGTATTGGAGCAAGGGGTCCGCTTAGTGTGGTTTGATGGTTCCCTCCTCCATTTCCATAGAAGAAGTTCAACTTTCTTTCTTTCTTTCTTTTCATATTTTTGGTGTGTCTCCAAATGATTTCAAAGTATTTTGCCAAAAATATTCGAAGGTCAGTCATGTTCAACACCCTCCTTTGCAGAGAGCACAGCTGGTCTCCGAATCTGTCTGTGAATCCGGCTCGTCTGTGAGTCTAATTGCCGAAGGAGCTGCACAGTAAAAAAAAAAAAAAAAAAAAAACCCAAAGAAACCACTCAAATTGTTTCTGTCTGAGAGCAGTGTTTTTCAGCCTTGGCTGCACTTTGGAATCTCCTTGAGAGATTTAAAAATCTTGGTGCCCAGGTGGCTCCCCAAACCAATTATTTCAAGTCTCCACAGGTAACTCCACATATAGCCAAAGCTGGAAGCCACTGGCGTGGCGGGGGTGGGGGGCAAAGGGAGGAGGTGACCTTGGCTTAGGCCTGGGTAGGTAAGTGTTGATGGAGAGAGTCAGCTCTGCATAAGATTTTACAGGGGGGCTGCATTGTGATGGGAAAAAGGGAGGCGTTTTCAGTAGTACAAGTATTGTGACATGTTTCAGAGGTTAGAGAGGGGTGGAGAGAGAGACAGAGAGGGGAGGAGAAAATCAAATGTATGCATGGCATTAAGAGTAAGAAATAACTTCATATGTCAAATTCTGGTAAACTATCATGTCCTACCTATGAAAATGCGGGCAAGTTACTTTGTCTCTAAATCTCTGCTGCTGTTTCTGATGAGGGTCCCACTGATGAGTTTTAGGGAAGGCAGAATGCGAAAACTCGCAGGAAGCACTTCTCTCAAAGCCGTGTTACGGAAAGCACTCAGTGTCTGCCGCCTGCGACCCTCGCCGTCGTGACCAGCAGGTATGACTGAAAGTCAGGGCCCGTCACTGGGTAGGATTCTGGAGTTAGGTGGCACCCAGCTCGCAGGAGGCCTTACAGGCCAGGCTAGGTGCACCTTTTCTTTTTCCAAACCCTGCGATGACAACGTGTGGGACTGATGGGTAAGAGCGGGGACCAGTTAGGGGCGATGGACAAGAGCCCCAGAATAAGGTTCCCGAATCAGAGCAGGACCTTAGGGGAGAAAGTTACAAGAGGGATGTTGTTCAGGAAAATTAAAGCAGAGAATAGAAACTGAGTGGATTTCTATGGCAGCAGGGCAATCTGCCAGAAAGAAACGTCGAAGTGACTTCGAGATGAAAGTAGTGACAGAGAAGGCGCTGCCTCGTTTGGAAGAAAAGATGACTTCGTTGGAGACCTTTTAAGTCTCTGGTCAGGGCAGAACCGTGGGAGAGAGGAGGCGGAGAGGAAAACGTGATGTGACATCCGCAAAGGGCTCGCACCTGACGTGCGTAGAGGTCAAGGTTGATGGTGTGACAGTGACTGAGCTCCCAAAGGGCTCCTCCCATAGGAGCCGAGAATCGTCCCTACTCTAGAGGTGACTCAGAATTCACCTTCGCAGCCCCGTCCCGCTCTCCCTGCCCCGTTCCCACTACTTCCCCTCCGGTCTCCAGTCTCACTCCCTCACGGTCCATTGCCTCAGTCGCACGGACCCACCCTCACTGGTCCTCAGTCTTCCAGCCCTCGAGGTTCCCACGTGGTTTCCGCCGACTGGAACCTCCTTCCACTGTGCCCGGGCAACTCTGCTTCCTTCAAAGCAGAGATCATTTCCCACCTGTTCAGACTGTTCTGCATTCTTCCAGCCCCTTTTCTTCTTTGTTTTCTGTGAACACCTTACACGTCTATATTTGTACCATACCACAAGCTGGATTGTGCTTTTATGTTTATTTTGTCTCTCTGATTAGTCAGTCAGTTCCCCTTGTGTGTTACTTGATTTGTAAACACGCACGTGTAATACACTGAATAAACGGATGAGCATCTCCCTCAGTTCCCATCGATAAGGCTGGAGCCCTGTGGGGAGCATCTGGAAATGCACAGAAGGGCTGTGTCTGGTGATAAGGGCTGGGGAGGGCTATGGGACACCAAATGTGCTGCCACGTGTAGGACACGGCTGACAGTGTGCAGTGGTTTGTTCCCAAATGGCAAAAGAAGCTCCAGTCCTGACCGGTGTGGCTCAGTCGGCTGGGTATCATCCCACAAGGCGAAGGGTCGCCGGTTCGATTCCGGGTTGGGGTACATGCCTGGGGTGCAGGTTCAGTCCCCAGTCAGGGTGCATGCAAGAGGCAACCGATCAGTGTTTCTGTGTCGCATTGATGTTTCTGACCCTCTCCTTCTCTCTAAACATTTTGAAAAATGTGGATAAAAAAAGAGGTTCCATGAAAACACTGATGTAAACGGTGCTGCACAGACAGCCGCTGCAATCCGAATTGACGACTGCAGTGGGTGCGGGCTTCCCCAGCCGACAGCCGGCGTGGCCGAGCTGGACTGAGGGGAAGGGTCCGGTTTGGAGGGGTGAAGTACCCTGTGGCCAGACAGGAAGAGATGGATGAGGGTGCCGGGAAGGGGAGCCCCGAGTGCACTGAGCTCTACCCTCCATCCTATCACTGACTCAGTAAAACCCGCCTGCTCTCTCTGCCTCTGAAGTGTCCGTGACCCCCCCCATCAAACTGGGGGGAGGGTGTTCTACAGACCTCAGGATAATCAGCTTCCGACTTCTGTTCTTCGCTACCTGCCAGCTGAGTGTGGAAGCGGTCGACACAGACTCGATGTCCTCAGTCAAGACAGCGACCCGCACCAGAAGTGTTTCCTAGAATTGCTTTGGTTCCTCCTGAAATACGATTACTTAATGTATTTTTGCTATAACGCACTTGAATGGAATCCATGTTGGCCGCTCACGAACATGAGTTTTTTTTAGTCCGACACGAACGATGATAAAGACACAGACCTGGTTTTACATCTATTAAAGGTCCTATGACCGTGATGTATACTTAAATGTCTTCCTGTCTCAGTTCAGTCTTGCCCTCAGAACACCAGAAATTACACTCCTTGAGAAAATGACCATTTATTGTTTGTTCTTGTGAACTTAATGACTAAAAATATTTCTGAACCCAACATAATAATGAATAGTTTTGAACAGATGCATGAGTATAGTATTTTAACATTTTCTGCAACAAAATAAAAAATAAATGACAAATTTGCAGTAGGCTGTCATATGGAAGTACACCACAAGGTGGCGCCAGAGTATTTAAGGTAAGCGCGTTTAGCTCTACCTTTGACAGAAACAGGCTGTGTGTTCTTTTAAAACATATTTTTAGGTTTATACATAAGTGACTTAGTAAAAACATAATAAAGTTTTAAATTTTAAATGTTGTCTGGGTACTGTTTGTGCTCTCAAATGTGAGAGTTAAAACTGAGTAAACATTTGAAAAGCTAAGCTGTGGATTCGGTGTGAGGATGGTCAGAGGGGCGGATGTAGTAGCGTGTCAGTGTGCTCACAGGTGGCGAAGATGGCTGCCTTGCTCTGAGCATGTGAAATACATACATGTACCTATACATGTGTGTGCATGAATATTTACTTCATGCATTCATGTATTGTATAGACTTGTAAATATTTATTTTACATATATATTATATAACATATATGCCTATTTTATCCCATCCATCCATCTATCCATCATCCATCATCCATCCATCCATCCATCCATCATCCATCCATCCATCCAGGCAGAACCTTCTCTCCCAGGAAATGGGCTGGGCTGTTTGGTGCTCCATGCTCTTTCTGAAAGGCTCCCGGTCTCACATTTATTTCCAGACGCCACACAGAAACCTCTTTCGTGGTGAAGCCCTTCCTGATGTGTCTCCCGGGGAAAACCTATGACTTGCTTTACTGTTTTGACCTTTGTTTTATTGTACTTCACAGGTGGTGCGTTTTCTACAGACAGAAGGCAAGACCCTCCACCAGCAAAGAGAGCGACGAGCTTTATCATGGTGGTCTGGCCCGGAACCCGCGGTATCACCGAGGTATGCCTGTACAACTTTAGATCAGTGCCTATGCCTTTTATGCCCATTAATTTGCTTTTCTACCTGCCATATTTTATGTAATTGTGAGTCCTTTGAGAAAAGAGCTGTGTCTTATTTGGTTTTAACTCCTAGAGCCAGGCACTTAATAGGGACCTAAGAAATTCCCAGGGATGAAGGTCAGGCCTCCCATACTGAGAGAATGCTATGGAAAAAATGCATAGAACAGAGAAGATACTTTAAATTGTGGTCCAAGATGTCAACCTTTTCTGGCTAACGTTGCTGTCAGTCACATTTAGTCAATAACAGTGATCACAGATTAATGAACTCATCGTTGTTTACCAACATTATTCATGTGAACATTGTCATTAGTGGTTAGTGATTCTCGGGGTGTGGGCTGGAAGGAAGTAATCTCAGTGACAGGGAGATGATTAGGGAGATGTCTCTCATCTTAGCCTCTGCGCGCCGTCGTTTGTGCTGTGAGGCTGTCTCGTCGCCCCCGTCGCTGCGACTGCAACCCAGGCCCATTGAAACCGGACTGGATGCTGGTCCCTCCCTGTGCTGGCTTGTTGGCACTCCTTCTTCAGCCAGGAGGGTCGGGTTCTAGTTTTTTCAACCCTGCTCTTTATAAACCTTCTGCTTATTGTCAAACGGTGCAGCAAAGTGAAAATCCTGAGCTGGCAAGGCTTAATTATTAAGAACTAAAGCTCAGCCGAATAAAGATACAGTATCTTGGAGCTATGTGGAGTTCTTTGAAGAACAGTGTTTAAAACATTTAGGTTTGCATTTCAAAAAATTGGAATACCATTTTCAATGGCAACGTCACAATCAAGTGTTCTAATTTCCATTTTAAAGGTGGAAAATGGAGTTGACCACGATCTCATTTCGGCTACTAAATACACTGAAGAAACACACACACATACATGCTCTTCTGTATTTCTACTGCTTACGATCTCCAGTGACTTGATATTAATTATGAGATTGAAGATAAGTGATGATAATATTTTCAGAGTCAACACAAAAGTCACTCCTGATGTTCCCTGGGGAAACCAAGAGGCAGCATAGAATGAATCCACATTCTAGGGCTCTAACCCTGATTTCTTGAAAGATTTTTCTCACATTTTCTCAGATTTTAAAAAAGTCAGTATGAGCTATTTGATATAGAAAATCTACATGAGGTATAAATATTTTCCATCTCTTATGGCGCCATCCTTGTTTCTTCCAGCCCTATGGACAAACCCCTTTTCATTCCTCAGAATCTATGTAGATTTTGCACATAAATAAAAAAAAAAGCAGGATCTTAAATCTATGCCTGTAAACCACCCTCTAAAACATGAATGACTTTGAGGCTGTGTGTCTCCCACCCATTTTAAGTGTTCTCTCCTTCCTGCATCCCTGCGCGCCCCTCCCACCGAAGAACTCACATGACTATTTTAGTAATTTCTTCCCTGCTTTGCGTAATCTTTTAGAGTCTGTTTTTCTGTGCACGAGTCATGTATCACTCTGATAAACTATTGTGACAAACCTTCAATCCTACTGTTTTTCTTTTATTATCAAGATATTTTAGATATTACGCTTGGAGTAGACTGCAAATGGTGATCTACAAAGGTGTCCTCTCTTTCATTTCACTACTTATGGTTCTCTCTTCCTATACTATCAGCTGGGGTCCCGATTAATACAACATTAGGCACCCAGCAGCCGCCTTTGAATCCTTGATTAATGAATGCATGCACCAGTGGCCAGCTGGTTGAATGAAGGATTTTGAGAAGAGAGCAATTTCCACAAACATGTCTTAACTCCTTCTTTTGCTCACAGAAGCCTCAAAGACAGAGGTTCTTTGACCTGGTTGTTCCATATTTACTCAGTGCCCAGCAGAGGTTTCCCCACAGTAGGTGTCGTGACACCATCTTTACAGTGTCTGGTTGCGTACCTGGAAACCCTGTTCAAATTGTGTTTCTGCCCTTTATCAGCTGTGTTGACTGCTCCCAGGCTCAGCTCCCACTGCAGCATGTAGAGAATGATAGTGCCCAGGTGATGCGTACCTGTTGAAGACTAGATGAGATAAGGCAGCAAAACCACTTATTGTAATGGTTTCCGTCATTTATTGCTGCTTAATACACCACCCCTAAAACTTAGTGGCATGGGGCAGACATCCTTTTATTAAGTTCCCAGATTCAGGTTGAGAGCATTGAATTCTGGGGCTTCAGCTCGGAAGACCTGCATGTCTTGGGGTGTATCCTGTGCTGGTGCCGGACTTCTGTGGAGGCCTCTTCATGGACCCACAGGTCGTGATGACTTGAGGTGCAGGCTCCCCTGTGGTTGTCCACACGGAGCCTGTCTAAGTGTCCTGTGCTTCTCACGGCGCAGTGGCTGGGGTCCAAGGAGAAGTGTCCTAAGAGAGGGTGTCTGGAAAGCGAGCGTTCCCAGACAACTGGGTGGGAGATGCAGAGCTTCTCTGACCTCACCTCATGTCACTCAAAGTCACTTTCTTCATCTTCTTTTGGTTACAAACTGGCCACTGAGTTCAACCTAGATCCCAAGGAGAGAGGAGTTAGACCCCACCTGGGCAAGGGCAGGGGCGCCCACACATGGGAGACATTATCACCGTCATCTTTGTTCAATGCAATCTGTCCAGATAGGGCTCGGCACGTACTAAGTGACGGAAACTGTTTTTGCCATTATTGTGAGGGGTGCTGTGTCATTGTAGTGGACACTTGTGGGTATTTTTGCACTGGAAGGCTAGCAATGGGAGCCCAATTTCGTGAGTGGCCTGAGTTCAGCACCCGAGTTCAGCACCTGGGACAGCGACTCCCCCCAACCTCCTCAGTGAATTTCTCCCTTAGCAGCCATTTCAGGGCCTGAGACGATCTGGCTTGTTTGTGTCTCTGTTTTAAATATGTTACTATTGAAAATAGAAATCCCCTGTATCATTTTGGGAGATGTTACCAGGTCTTTTAAAAATACTATATTGTAAGTTTTGTTTTGTTTTGTTTTAAACAAGTACAGGAAAGTGGAGTGATTTCAACTGCCAGACAAATACAGACCAAGTCAGGCCAAAGTTTCAGTCAATATTATCAAATTACAAATGTTCTGCCCTCACACATGTGTTCAGTGCTGAACTGCACAGCCTGGTGCAAACTGATTCTTCAGCCGCAAAAATAGGATCAAGAATATAATTGAACAGGCTTCCCAATCTAGGCTGGTAACAATTGTGAATTATGTGCATCACAATTGGATGTATAAATTTGGCATGTGCTCAGTTTTTTCAGAGCTTATATAAAAAAACCTGTAAATACTGCTGTTGTTTACTGCACTCTCCAACAAATGAGCTACTTTATCTCTGCAGATAGCCAGAGAAAAGATGAAAAAGGAAAAAAAGCTTACATTTTACTTCAAAGGTGAACTGTTTTGCTGTATTTCAAAGACAAATATTTGGTTTTATCATTCTGCTGGACTTTTAATTTAGTCAATTTTGTGATGTGTAATTTGAAAAATGCTGACTTCATATTTGAGTTGTTAGACAGGATTGGTTAAGAAATTAGGAATGTTGAGAATTGAGTAAACACTTATAGCCTGGTTTATTTATAATCCCACAGCTGGCATTATAGGATTACATATGCGTATGTACTGATACCATATAGCCAATTTTCTGTGCAGTTGGAAAAGTTCTTATAGTGAAATAGTCAATAGGGTGTATGAAAAAACAGCCCTGGTTCAGAAGGGGTTATGCCCCGTTGGAAGCTGGCCTGAGGACCGATGATGGCCTCACAGCAGAGGGCCTGGCACAGGGACTCAGCCGAACTGGGACTCGGGTCCCGAGAGTGTGCTCGGGGAAGTGATGGGGGAGTGGCGAGCCATGAGAGTTCCTGGGAGACAGCTCACTGGCAGCAAAGACCAAGCCAGTGCGGGGGGGGGGGGCTGCACTCGGCCACGGGGCTGTGGTCATCCTAGGGAACTCACACTCTCTCATTCAGCGGTGTGGCTGGCACAGGCATTCATTCAAGGCCAGTGGCTTGTGTCATGGATTCGAAGAAGAAGAAACACAACTGAAGCACTTGTTTAACTGAAATGTTTTAAGATAGGGATAGACAAGCAACATTGCCTCGGGACTCCTTATGCAAAGGCAGTAGAAGGCATTGAGCCTTTCACCAGAGACCGCGGCGCATTTTTGCCTGGCTTTGGGACAGCCCGGCGGAGACCCTGCTGCCCCATGAGGGGAGCAGAGCAGCACCCCACAGCTGCTTGAGCGGAGTCTGCGGGATTCTCGGATATATTTTGAAAACACGGCCCTTTGCAAGTGTCTGGGCTAAGTGTCAGTGAGTGTCAGGAGAACTTGAGTTGACGTTCCCAAGACTGTTTGTCCCCATCGGCTGGTCCAGCTGAGGGGGACTCACAGGGCACTGAAGTCACAGTGAGAACCTGCCTCATGCAGGAGGATCGAATGGCTAGCATGTGGGGCGTATTGTAGTGCTCAACAAGTATGTATTGAACGAATGAATGTTTCGAACTAACAGAACGGAGCCAGAGTGCTCTAGCGCAATTCTAACGCCTTGGGAAGAAAGCAAGCTTCTGAAGTGGCGGCTCCGTGGCGATGGCGTTCCGCGGTCCTTTGGCCGCCGTGCGCTGTCCCGGTGCTTGGTGCTGCTCGTCCGCCTGACCCCTCTGCACTCTCCCTTTGGTCTCAAGCCTCATGCCCTGAATTCAGGCCCGGGGTGACGTTCTGCTCTACTCTCCTCCAGGTCCAATATGATCTCATTTACATGACCAGATTCATGTTTTATTCATATTTAAGTCAGATACACTTGCCTCATTCTTTCTTACTGTTTCTTGTTTAATAGCTTTATTGAGGTATAATGTATATACCATGAAGTTCACATTGTAAGTGTGCATTGCGTTGATTTGAGTAAATTTATAGTGTTGTGAAACCTTTGTCAAAACCCAGTTTTAAAACATTTCTATTCCTCCTGGAAGCCCCCTGTGCCCATTCATAGCTAATACCTGTTCCCACTCAGTGATACACACTTCATCCCATATGCTGCATTTTCACAGATAGTTACGTGTGTCCTGTTTTTAAAAAGTTCCCCATATTAAAGAAGAGATGTTGAGAGAATGATCAGTAACCAGAGGGGCCAAAATGACACAGCATAGTGACAACTTGCTCTTTTTGAAGGTTCCCATGGTCTTGTAGGTACAAGTGTTTGATGTCTGACTTTTCCTGATGATGTCTGGCAGGTCCCTTTTGCTGTCAGCCTGAGAGACAGTATTCTAAGTGCCTGGGGTGCTGTGGACGGAGGAAGCAACCTGCGTGGTAATGGCACCCAAGTGGGTGGCTAAGAAGGCACCATGGCCCAGTAAAACGGGAGGAAGTGGGTTTTATCCCTTTTGTCATCTACTGACTGTCCTATTGGTCGAGCTGTTTGATGTCTCTGAGCTTGTTTTCTCATTGGTAAAATGGGAGTGATACTTAGTTTCCTTTTATTGGTTCAGAGGGTTGTTGTGGCAGCAAGGAAATGTCCGTGAAAGCACCTTGTCAGTAAGAAATCCTACCCACAGGTTCGTTTCCCCCTTCGTCCCCCTTCGTCATTCATGAAGTTAGACCAGCTGTGTCTACACTTCATTTATTTTTTCCAAAACTCTGAAACGGAGTTGATGGATAAATAACACAGAGTGTTTTCGGTCCGTGTTTTTGTAAATTCTGTGGTTCATTAGGTCCATGGGTTGAACGTAATTAGTCTCCATGTGAATTGCATTTTCGCATCACTTGGATGAGTGAAATCTTAATATCAATCGTGCATGTAGAGACTTTATTGAAATTTTAATATAATTCTGTCTTGAAGTCCCAGGAATATAATGTTTGACTCTTCCTGATGAAATTTGCCCAGAGCTTTCATCTCTGCACTTGGGGAAGGGCGTTAAGTTGCTGGTGGCCCCTGGCAGGGAGCCTCCCGCACACAAGGATAATGCGTTTTTCTCTGTTGAGGTTAAAAGCTCAATACTCTCTTGTCTTATAAGGTAGAAGCAAGCTATTCAAACTGTCTGTAAGTAGAAAGAACTGGAAGAGGGGATTTATGGAATTCTTCAAATCTCACTCCTGGTACATCTTTCTGGTCAGACCCCTTTGCTCCCGAGTGGACCCCATTGTGCGTGAAAGCCCCACCACCTTCTCCATCTGGTGCGCGGTGAGAATAGACTGGGTCCCTGCAGGTGTGCACTGCACAGCTTGAGAGAACTGGACAGTATAGATTCAAGTTCACTTAAGTGTTATTTCCTGTAAGGGTGCCGTGTTTAGTGGGTCAGCGGTCTTGGTGCTGTTTGCAAAGGGTGGGCCCATTCAAAAGACCTGAATTTAAACGTGTGTGGAGACATCAGTAAGAGTTTTTCAAGTACAAGCATATCAGAATCATTGCCTCAGTTATACCGTTGTTAAAACTAAATCACAGATGAAAATTGGTAATAAATAACTTGAAGCATCCTTTTGATTGTCCACTGCTTTGGTAAGAGTAGCATCCATTTTCTTCCTCTCTGGTGTTTCTTACTCTCTATTTGAGTAAATACTTATTTGCATTATTTTCATCTTGACTTTTTTTTTTTATTTAAAATTTTAATTGACAAGTACAATATAAACGGTTTTCCATCATGCTAAAAAATCAAAGCTTTGCATTCTGGCTCACACGGCCCTACAGGATGTAACACTGGCCTTTCCCTCTAAGCCAGTTTTCTCAGCAATTTGAGCCATTTCTTTGAACTGTTAACTATAACCTCCATCACTTTGTGTTGGTGTTGTTTTGTGCTTGTCCTTCCAATTTGAAAAGCGTTGGCACTCTAGCTGTCTCCTCTTCCCCATTTTCTATCCCTCTGATCGTGCCAGGGCCAGTGCCACTGGCTTCATTTCCTGGGACACGGACTGGGAGGTGGGAATTGGAACGTGGGGAGTTTATTAGGGAATGCCTTCAGCAGCAGGGTGTGCAAGGGGAGAAAGCGAGATCAGGCCCAAATGGAAGTGTGGTTTCAACTCAGCCTTGCATGACTCCGCCCGGGCCTCGGGGGCCCGCTTGGTCCTTACAGCTGTCTGGATCGGGTCCAAGGGGCCACAACTGTGTTCTCCACCCTTAATAGTCACTGAGTGAAAGAGCTGCTCCCGGAAAGGATTGATCCCGGGCAGAGATGCTTCTCCAGGGAGGGACATTTCCAGCGCGGGCTACCCAGAGTTAAAGGTCAGCCATCTTTCCAGCCCCCCGTGTTCTGCCTGACCATTAGATAACATAAATTGTTGACGGTTATGACTGGTTCTTAAAGGTCAGGCCACGTTGAAAACTGGTAAACGGCCCCCTCATTTTTCCTCTCAGTAGCAATCCGTGATTCCAAGCCTTTCTTGCAGTAATTTTAGTTTGTTTTGAAATTACAGAAATAGTGTGTATAGCATATATATATCTAACACCACTGACAAGCATATAACAACCAGGCAAAGTGTCAATTGTTCCTCACGTTTATTTCCATGAATAGCAACTGTTAACATTTTGGGTTGTATCGTTCCAGATGTGAGAGCGACTGTGTGTAAGAGATATTCATGCTCTTCCATTGTCTGTAACTTACTGTAGTTTTCCTCACGGAGACCTCATACATATTCTGTTAGGTGTATACTCAAGTATTTAAGTTTTCTGATGCTCATGTATATTCAAATTTGACTTTTTCATTGCTGTTTTGTAGGAAAGCAATTGGACTTTGGTATATTAACCTTCTACCCTGCAACCTTGCTGTAATTGCTTTGACCTAACCTACATAATCTAAAAGTCACATCTATAAGTGTAATTAAATTGTTGGGATTGTTTAAACATTTAGTAGATGCTATATGTAAATTGCTGTTTATTTAACATATTTAACTATTTTGCATGTGATTAATCAGACAAGATTTTCTTTCTATTTATCTTGACTAATCAAGGGTTAAAGGTTTTCCCTTATCTTCCTACATGCTATATATATGTACACACACATCTATTTCTGTATATAAATAATTATTTCTTCAAATTAAATACAATTTTTAATCAACTTCTCCCATGGTATCTTTTTTTGTTTTAGGTAAAGAATAGAAAGAAAGAACCACATATTCTAAGACGGCTTAAAGAAGAAAAATGTCTCATAATTTAAGTAAACATTTCAAGTTAATGGGGAAAAAGTTTTTACTTTGTTCATTTTGTTTATGTCTTTGTAAATTTACCTTTTCTCAAGTATAGCTTTGTATATCCGGGGCTTAACTTCATTGTTACAAATTTTTAAACAGCCCTCCAGGTTAGTGTTGAAAGGTGTTCTGCTTCTCTGAAATGGAGTAAAATTATCTTCCAAGAGTAGCGGTCACACGTCACTCTCAGCACAGGGAATAGAAATGCTCTCCTGTCTGCAACGCCCCAAGGGACAGCTGTCCAGGGCAAAGCCTGAACAGTCCCTGCAATTTCCCGAGGAGCCTTTAGTTACCTTTGGTCTTCAAGGCAGAGTCTGGTTAGAATATGTTGTTCCTGTTGAACTGTGACTGGGTTTACATCATTGGGATTCACGGAGGCCTTGCCGTCTCTCACAGAATGGCATGCCATAAATAATATGTGCCTTACCCTGAGCATTCAGAAATACTTTATTATCCATGTCTCTATTTTAATTTTGTTCTGATTTTCAACCTCCCATTTCCAAAGCATTCAGCACAGTGTTTGTCCTATGGTTCCAGGGTCAGCACATCTTCTGTAAAGGGGGAGATGGGAACTAGTGTGGGCTGTGTGGACCAGGCGGCCTTTGCTGCAAGTACTACTCAGCTATGACCTGGTAGTGACCTTGTAGTGAGCAAGAAGCCATAGACAACAGCACCAACATCAACAAAATGGGCATGATTGTGCCCCCGTAAAACTACTTACAAAAACAGGTGGTGGGTCAGAGTTGGCTCACAGCCCTTAATTTTCTGAGCTCATCCCTCCCCACTCTAGCTCCCCATTATTCATAGTTATTATCAGTCTCCAATGAGAGGAGGGGCCTGTGCCGGGGTGTCAGTGTGCGTGGTGCTTTCTTCATTGAGGAAGTCTTGTGTTGAAAAAATCTGGCAGTTCAACGAAGCATTGCTTAGTGACTGCATCGCTGGCTTATATTCTGTTGCAGCTCCTTATTTCACCATGAACCTGAAGCAAGTTGCTGTTCCGCACCTACAATTTAAGACTGTTATCATGCATATATTTCCAGCATGTCCAGTCTTCTTTAAACAATAACAGACATAAAGTTTTAAGTTTGTGAAATTAGAGTATGTTCTTTCTTTCTTCTGTCCTTCCCTATATGTGATAGAATTTTCAACTTCCTGAAACCTGACCTATCAGATACTTTTTGTTCTGTATAATTTCTCTTGTTAAGCACTTATGCTTAAAATCATCATATACTCTGGCCATTCAGTTTTCAGTTTATGTCTCTGTTTTTTTAATCTATCAGATGACAGTTTAAAATTAACTAAATGGCTTGCATGTCAAATCTGTCACTGTCTAACATTTTTTTTGTTTTACCAGTTACAATTAGTGGATAACTCATGGAATGTTGGGACAATTTACTAGTACAAATAAGCTTATGCCACATAGTACAATCTTGGTCACATTTTTAAAGAACTTACCAGCTTTCCAAATGCATAAACTTTCCTCTGTGAGTAATACGGTGCCTTTGCCAACTCTCAAAAATCACTCATAGTTGGTGGCAAGTCTTGTCTTCCTGTGGATCGTAGAGATGTGAGAGAAAGTATCTCAAAATGCAAAATTTGGATTGGCAGAACCATAATTTCCTTTTTTAATTACACATTTATTGGCCCATTATTCAGTGTTTGGAATTTCTGTTTAAAACACCGAAAGATAGCCATTCAGTTTGATAGGACTTCGTAAATGTGCTTTATAATTTAGATTTAGGTTGTCACGGTTTTTATCAATTTAGTCACATACAAGCCAGGCTGTTTGATCATATTCTCTTTCTGGGCTTCAACGTGCCCGGCCTCTCAGGGCAGAAATGAAAGATTACGAGTGTGCTGCATGCCTCTAGCTCTGTCATTGATGCCCCAGCCCTCGCTTACTTTCATGTCTTCAATAGAAATTTGGATCCAGGTGGACTTTATGTGAACATAATTTTTTTTTTCCATATTGACCTGCCGTGTGACTGAATTTTGCAATGAAACCTTATCAGATTTTTATATACCATTGCACCTTCATCTTAGAAGGAAGGAACAGAATATGTTACCAAAGGATGCATGGACTGGATGAAAAGTGGGTTTTGCCTTGCTTCATATTTTTTGATCATAGAAGCCACTTTAAAACTTTGCAAGTCTTTAAAGCATTAGCTCCAGATATGTTAAATGTGCTAAGGTCAGGAAGCGCAGTGAGAAATATAAAACACTGTGTGAAGGAAATTCTGATGTACCATTATATTAAGGAAAGTAGGTGGAAGTTCAGGGACATATTAGAAAGAAACCAACCAGGATTTCTTGTTTTAACTTTCCTACTGACTAGCTGTGAGACAAGATGAATAAGTCACATTTTCCTTTTGTCTGTAGGTGTCTACAGACTCTTAATCACAGTATGTTATCAGTCAGTGTTACCACTTTGAGTTGACATAATTTTGACCAAAGTCAAAGGAACAGTGTTTTACTTAGTTCATTGAAGATACGTAAATGTGCAATGTCTCTCAGACAGACTGAAATTGAAACTAGCTTACCGACTCCCCATGACTGTTTTGAAAGGCAGCAAACATGGTGATTAAAATATCTAGGGTGCTTGGGGCCAGATCTTAATTGAGCCAGTTCCTAACTGAATGACTTTGGGAAAAGCTCCCCCATCTCTTGTGCATTAATCTCTCCATCTGTAGGAGGAAGCAGAATACTTATTTTGGAGCCTTGTTGAAGAAATGAGATACAAATGAAAGTGCCTGCCATGTGACCTGGTGTATGTGGTTTCCCAGTAAGGGCCCAGAGCAGCGTAATCTGGACATTGTCAGCTGTGTATACTTCTCCTCATCGCTGTGTGAATTATTTCGTTTCTGCTTCCTCACTGAGGCAACTCTTCTGTGACCCTTTGAGATTTAGTCACAAGTTTTGATTTTCTGCTTCTGGAATCCAGACAGTGGTTGGATTCCAACCAACTGTAATGAGAAATAGGAGTCAGAATTGCAAATGAGTTGGGAAGAATTGGGTGTCCAGTCCCTTTGTCTTGGTCATAGTTGTAGAATCCATTCATTCATTCATTCTGTCAACCGGTCATTACAGATGCTGATCTGAAATAAGCCTTGCAATTTCTAGAAGTAGACCTCTATAGCATCCATCTATTCTTTCTTTTTAACAATCATGTTCAATATTTAAATTCATTATGGGACTTTTGTAGTCCCAACGTAATTTATATGAGAGGAAAGGCAAACACATTTGTGATACTTCATTTATTATTCATTTTACTTTACCATACGGGTATTATGGGCAGGTGTGCATTTTCAAGAGGCTCTGCTCTTTTCAAAAGTAACAACTAATACCTGTAAGCCATGGGGAGCGCTTGTTCCCTTATGAAGTCAGGCAGGTACAAAAGAGCACCATGTCCTCAGGTTGTTTTTTAAAGCACCAAGCAGAAGTCAGCCATTGTCTGCATTTTCCAAAGAAGTCTACTGAGGTCTGAAAATTCATGTGTCTGATGTTGGATGGATGGGCATGAAACTAACTGGTGACCCAAGGCTGCCCTGCTGTTTTTGTCTTCTGGGTGAAGACACTTGAGCGGTTCCAGGACAAGGAAGCCGGAGGGTGTTCCGTGGCTGAGCTTATTAATCTTTAACAACATGTAAATCCCAAACAAAGTACATTTCTGTCTGTAGGCTATTTTTTATATTAAAAGAGACTCTGAAGGAATAGGGGAGAGTTAAAACTTTTAAATTGATCATTGTTGTAAATTTTAGTAATCAGTCTATTAGGAAACTTTTCATAATAATGAACTTGGACCTCAAGATCCACAGTAATTTAAACATTACATAGAATTTGTGATTGTAAAGAAGAAAAATGTGGTTGATAAAATAATGATCTAGAGAAGCAACACTCAATTTGTGTAGCTTCAGATGTGTAGTAGAAGAAATTGGAAATCATAAAAGTTTAAATTATATGTTTGTTTTCCTTAAAATTCACTGATACGAGATTGAAAGCATCAAAATGAAAATGAAAAGACTTGGTGTTTATCCTCAGTTCCATCACTAACTAGTTTTGTAACTCTGGGCTCCCATTTTCTTTCCTGAACATGGGTTTTCTCTTATGTGAAATGAGCACGTGGTCTCAAAAGATCTCTAATTGTCTTCGTTGTTCTAACATTTTCTGAGATTGCTTCATCATTTTCTGCTGACTTCGCTTCTGACTTTCGTACCACTTGCCGTAAATGTATGATGATTTTATGATTCATTAACTAAGCGTTTGAGACTACTCTTCTGGTGTTGTGGGCTGCAGTGATATCCATTTAGAATCATTTACCAAAGTGGATGTTATTTAAATACCAAATAAAAAATATGCCATCACTTGGAACCTGGAACTCCCAGTGTCACTGAGAAGCATGGGGTCTCCAGTGCCACTGGAAATGGGTGAGAAATCCAGTGACAGAGTTTGCTTTTGCTCACATGTTCACGACTTCCTTGAAGTCAGCAGGACCTAATGGGTACGATGGGGTTAGACCTTTGTGACAGGCATCACTGCTACCCGTAGCTCACATTCTTGTCGTCTGCGACTCCCAAAGCCTGTTCGTCAGACCCAGGTTCCAGTCTGAGGAGCCGCTGTAAGGCATGGCTCTCACGTCCACGGGCTGACCCTGGAAGAAGCAGAGACTGGGGTGCAGGAGGAACGGGACTGGGAGCATTGATTGGGGGGCTGTGTTGGGAGAAACCTGGAATGCTTACCTTACAAAAACCCAAAGTTCTTGAAGGTGATTGGTAACATTTCCATTTCTGTTACAGAAATCTTGAAATGACAGAATAAAATGCACATATTTTAAAACCACAGGAATGACCAAAAGAAGAAAATTTTACTTGATAAATAAATACCAGAATTCAGGAAATCTAAAGGTAAATTGTTATAGAGAATGCAGTTTAATAACAAGGGTTAAATACTGTTTTCTTTAATCAGAAGGCCACATGTAAGTTACTACGGAATCTGTGATCGGTTGTCAAGGAGAAGAGCACACCCTAGTGTTGCATTTAGGGCCGGAGAGTGCAAACAACTTCACAACTCCACAACTCACAAGGGAGCTAAATATAGCAATTCCTGTTTGTATCACTTGAAGAAATTGTTGAAATAAATGGAGTTAAGCTCAACAGAACAAGTTTTTGCAATATACATAAAGGGAAATAATTTAAATAAATATTTAACAAAAATGATTTGATTTAGTTAAGCACTATAGAAAAATCCACTAAAGTATCATTTTCCATAATCGGCTAAATAATCTCAATAAAAATGTTAAAGTTATTGCCTCTACTTATTCACTTTAGTATTGTATATGAAATTGGACAAAATTGTATGATATTTATTTTTTATAGATGCACATATAACTGTGTACAAATATATACTTTAGTGTTCAGGATACTTCAGATATTGATGTGGGACCCATACTTCTAGAATTAAGATTCCTGTGTCTCCAAGGAACCTGATGAACAGGCAGGCTGGCGAAATGAAAACTGTGTCTCTTTTCGGAATCCGCGTGCTCACATGGACAGCCGGGCAGGTCATTGTGAGCTGTGCTTAGGAGCCAAGGTGTGACTTAGTGTCTGTGGTTGGTTGACTGTCTGTCTGTCCCTGTAGTTTTACGAAGGGATTATTGAGCAGCAACTTTGTTTTTGTTATTAAGATGAAGTCTCTGTCAAAGTTGGCCTGGAGCAATTCTAAAAGGCCTACAAAAGTGGTTTTGGTAATAACAGTGCTGCCAGTTTTTCATATCTAAAAAGATGTTGCTTTTTCTGATGTCCTAAATTATGTATGTACATGGCGTGTTTGTGTTGGGGCTGTATGTGTGCTTGCAGGGCGGAATGAAAAGTAATTAGCTGAGAACGGGTAGACAGGTCGATAGAGCAGCGATTTTCAACCTTTTTCATCTCATGGCACACGTAAACTAAATACTAAAATTCTGCAGCACACCACAAAACATATTACATTTTTTGCTGGCCTGACAAAAAAAATAGGTATAATTTTGATTAATTCACACTGGACAGTTATTGTTGTATTGGCTGTTGTCATTTTTTTATTTGACGATCTCAGGAAACAGAGGTTAGTGCCTCTGACTAAATAGTCAGGTATTGCATGTTTTATAAATTCTTGTGGCACACCCATTGAAAATCGCTGCACTGGACATACTGCATTATTTTTTGTATGTGCAAGTGTGAAAAGTTTGGGAGTGTCTAAGGGCGAATGGGCATGATTTGTTAGAGCTGAATACATTTATAAGTGGTATATTTTCAATTCTATAAAATTCAAAAAGAGAAATGCTGAACTATTAAATACTAAAAGACAGTAAGTGACATCTGTTCGAAGGGCAGTAGGCACAGAATGAGAGATACGATGACTTTGGGTGTCATGATTCTACTTAAATGTCCGAAATTGGTTCTAAGCCCGTGTTGAATGCTTGTTACCTGCCGAATGTGTCATGGCGGAGAGGCAGCTCCTGTTGACCAGAAGCCCACAGGTCGTGCCCAGGTCTTGTGTTAGTAAACAGCTGGTGAAAAATTTACTTTCTCCCAAATCCATATTGTTGTTATGATTCTTTAGCTTGAGACAAGAGATAGAATAAAAAACATGCCCTTCCAAGTTTCTATTTAAGAAATTTTGGGCATTATAGGAAAAAAAAAATCTCTTGATTTTATTTAATATCCTTACTAGTCATGGACACCGAATGCTGCCTCCTACTTAGCGCCCTTAGTAATAACACTTGATCTTGCAGAGCATAACCGCCTCTGTAAGTGTTAAATCATTGAGCAAGTATCACAGTTTTAGCAAACGATATCGCTGTTTTCTCAGAATGCATTCGCAGGCAATTTATGGGAATTCAGCACATGAATGATAACAGGGGCCGACTCTTGTCCTTGAACCCTGATTGGCATAAACTCGTGCTGACTGAGTTTTCCATCTTCGTGAATTGATTATTCTCATCAAATAGATCCTGTTTGAAAAGCAAGGGGTCAGTGTTCTGGGGGCCACACCTTCCTTCTGCGTCTCACTCATCACAGTGTCTTGTGCAGCTGTTGTAACGTCGTGTGCACCAGGATTGCGTGGACGCCGGCGGAAACCCTTAGGCCAGGTGCATTTGTATCATGTTGATGCTCTGGGGCTTTCTGTCTGGAAACAGTGTGTTCAGAGTGAGATCTGGTAGTCTTCTAGAAACAAATCAAAGCTGCTTTCATGTGTAAACATTAGACAACTGGTAGAATTTCTAACAGCAGTAGTAGAAGTCACAGTAATAATTATCCAGATATATGCATATTTCTATTTGCAGTTTTTTAGAACATTTAAATGTATTATTTTACAGACAAGATTAATTTCACAATAATTGATCCCGTGTTCATCGATGACGCAGGTGCTCGGAGGGCGAGGACAACCAACGCCTGGGGCGCTGCGCCCAGCACCTCCGTGAAGTTCATGTCCGCTCTCAGCTCTGACAACGCTCGTCTGGTTTAGTTTTCTCGTACACATTGTTACTTCTCCAGTGTTAGGGCGGGGCATCTTCCCCTTGAGTTTTTTGAGAGATTATATCGTCTCGAAATCAGACTATCAGACTATATATATAGAGAATATTTACATGAAATGAAGAAAGCAAAGTAATTTAGATTATCCTTTGAGGTCAAAATAACAGTGACATTAAAGTGAAAGTTGCAACTCAAAATTTGAATTTTTTCCTTAGAAGGCATAGTAGCATTCAGTGAAAAAGGCATTGTGAAAAATAAGAGCCCACATCGGGATGTTCAAGGTTTAAAAAGTGTAACAGCAAGACCGAGCGTCCTAGCGGCTTCACCGTGGAGAAGGAGAGGATCCCCCACCTTATCGACATGTTTCTGTGGATTTTCCCGTGTGCTTCCAGCTGTGCGAATGGGTCTGAGAGGAGTGGAGTTTCACGTACTCCTTCGCTTGATGTTATTTTGTATTTTAAACTCTATTTGTTTTTCCTGTGCCTTTTCTATTTGGGACAAAGAATTTTTAAAAAGAACAGGATGAACAGAGTTGAAGTGGTAGCACAGGAGCATTGTATTTTGGTTCAAAAAAAGAAATTCTGAGTTGTAATCTGACGATTTTCCTTACTTTCAGGTGACACAGTAAAGCCAAAATGCAAGCCTGTGCTGTTTCTAGGTTCTTTAAGACTATTTTGGTTTCAATATGATTTGGGGTTACTTTTTGCTCAAGTATGGGTGGAAAAGGAGGTAAGTTCACTCTTACCTCATGAAGCCAAGCAGTAAAGCGTGGTTTCAACACTGAAGTCCTGTTTTTACAGTCATCATCCATTAAATAATTACAGTTTGGGACACAATTCTCTCCAATATTGAAACCTTTGCAGAACACTGTAATGCTTAGAACTTGCTTTGAAGATAAGGAAGCTCTGGAAAGATACCTGGAAAAAGTACTCCGACGTGTTGCATCAGAGGAAACCGGCAGACAGAGGTGAAGCAGCGACAGGGACTGCGCACCTTGTTTTGAAAGGTGTCCAGGTGGCCACGGGCGCCCAGCTAGTGCACAGCAGCGGGTTCTGTGACCACGGCCCCGCTTCCCTCCTTTCATTGCTCCTCCGTCACAACGTTGATTTTGCTGTGAGAAATGCACGGCATGCCTGCCGCAGGGCGAACTCGCTCACCCCGTGTGTTTTCTACGGACACAGCTGCAATTTGAAGCTGCTGTAGACACAGAGGCCACTGTGTAATGTGCTATTATTCAGGAATTACCTTTGATTTTAAGAGTCAGGGCCCCAGGTTCCTGGGGTTTGCTCTTTCCTGAGGGGTGTCCCTGACCTGGATTTGAATGGCCACCTCTTCCTGCACCCAGACCGCTCCGGTCGGTCCCCTTCTCATCTTTCTGAAAGGTCAGCCTGCTGCTCCTGGCTACTGCCCTTGACTGTGAAGTGGATTGGGCAGAGAGCCTTCTTCCTTAACATGCAGATTCACACACTTTATAGAGCAGTCCTAACAATAGATTAGCGTTCATTATAGGCCAGGGGTGTCCAACCTTTTGGCGTCTCTGAGCCACACTGGAAGAAGAAGAGTTGTCTTGGGCTGCACATTAAATATGCAAACACTAACAAAAAAAAATCTCATAATGTTTTAAGTAAATTAACAATTTTGTGTTGGGCCACGTTCATAGCCATCATGCGCAGCGTGCGGCCCATGGGTCGTGGGTGGGACACCGCTGCTAGGCGTTCTTTAAATAATTAGAAAAACCAGAGGTTCACATGAGAAAACTCTGGAGAGGAAAACAGAACAAGGACAGCGGTGCCTGTCTGAAACGTTTTGCATCTGGAATAAATATTTGCAGTCCTGTTTTTTCTTCTCAGGCTTCTCCTGGGACCGGGGGAGTGTTCTAGAGGAATGACTTGTTGGAATAAGCCGGTATAATTAGTTATTGACTTCATGTCATTTCATGAACATTTTAAGTGACTTACAAGAAGGTAGTACAATTGTGAAGACATGAAGGTAGAGTTTGTGACCACTGTTCTCAGCTGAAATTCTGGATCTTTCTGTGTCTGTCTTACTTGTTTACTGTTACTATCTTGGTGACTACTAAAAACCCTAACTAGTAAGTGTTAAACTGTTTGTATACAGTGATCAAATCACTTCTTTGAACGTTTTAAATTTCTTTAGCTAATCTAGGCAGCTGTTCTATTGTTGCCGCATGGTAGGTGGGGCCACCTTCCCCACTCAAAATGTGGTTGGATGTCCAGACAGCTGACCCCACAAGTACACCATGAGGGAATGAAAAGATGCCTGAGTCATGTAAGGAGGGTTGCTGGGGAAAGCGGGGTGCACCCAGCGGGGTCTGGAAATGGCTTGAGAGAAGGGAGAGGCAGCCAGCTGGCTTTGGTTTTCTCGTGGTTAGAGAGTGGGTGAGTAGGGTAGGGGGAGGGATCCCAGGAGGTGTGGAGACCTGCATCTTTTGAACTTTCCACTGGCCCTAAGGGAAGGAGCAAGCTGGGCTTTCTCACTGGCTGTCTGGATGTGGGGCGAGGGGAAAGTGGAAGGGATGTGGCCTAGAAGCTGGAGGAGGTTGACAGCAAAAATGAGTAGAACTCTTCATTACAACAGCCGTGAAAAATGCCCTTCTTAACAGTCCCCTCACGTTTCTTATCTCCCCTGCATTGCCATTCGGTCACACGCCCATCTTTCTGTCCTTCCTTCCTTCCTTCGGTCCTGTTTTCACACAGCTGGTCGCAGTCGGATGTCTTTGTTCACTGTTTGCTTCATCCAGCTGCAGCTGTGAGCTCCTGCGAGCTGAGTGTCTCTGTAACCGTTGTAATGTAATAGGTGCACAGTAATTTTTAAAAAAGTGTCCATCAACTTGACTAGACTACATGCTCCATGAAGGCAAGACCGTCTGTTTCTGTCACGGCGGATTCCCACGATTCAGAGAAATACGTCTCACTTCGGCAAACATTGGTGGAAAGAATTTATTCTCTTAGTTACTTTAAAATAGCACTTTAGCAAGATTTTCCTATCTTTTACTTTCATTAAAGACACTACATCTATCTTTTATAAAATCTCAACTCATTTAAGTCCTGAAATAGAGCAAGAACAAGTCTGAGTTTTGCTGATTTGTTGAAGATTTTGGGTAGAACAGAACTTTACCAAAGGAGAGTTGGGAACTCACTTTTGATGACCAAAACATGCTAAAATTTAAAACAATTTAGAGCTTAGGTAGACATAGCTACTATTTTTTTTTTCCACAGAAAGCAAGAAGAAATGTCTTAATTCCTGGAACCCTAAGTGAATTTTTAACACAAAATCAATTATATAAACTGCAGGACAGCACAGCTGAAGTCAGAGGAAATCTAATGAATAACCTTCAGATGAAATTCGTTATGTGTGCTTATTAACAAACCAAATGCCCTCCAATGTCAGTGACTAAGTATATAGGTAAACAGACACATAGGTCGATAAATAAGCAGATAAATAAAATGTGTAAATTAGATGTTGCTGCTGTTTCCAAGGTACCCCACATGTGAACACAAAGGTAATTGTCTAAGAACTAAACAATACTTTTTTGATTTATTAAATGTTCTGAGACTAAGCTGGTTATTTTCAATCCTTCTTTAGCATTTCATTCACTCTGATGTAGTAACTGTTTTTCCAAAGGCAGTGGATACTCTGCAGCTGAGCAAACTCCAGGGCTGGTGGCTGGGCCAGAGCCCCTTCCCGGTCCGGTCCGGCTGCTGTCAGGTTAGCTTTCAGCTGCCTGCCCTCTCCTGAGTAAGGGAGGTGGAGAGCTGCGTGCTTTTCAGAGGCATCCGTTGCTCAGCAACCAGGCCTTCCCTCTCAGGAAACAGAGAGAGAGATGAGGGGGTGCTTAGATGCTAACCTGCCATCTCTGATCAAGCAGGAAATCATTCTGGATGGGTGTCTTCAACCCACACGGAAACCAATTGATCGCATTAGGCAAGGGGTGAACATCTCTGACCTATGAATGCTGTGTCCCCTCTCACCTGGGGAGAGGTTTAGTGGCTTTAAATCGCATTTAAGGCTGAGTGCCTCTCATTTGATGAAGTTAGGAATTTGAGTGTGGTATCATCTTAAGGTCAAAGAAGAAAATTCATTCTTGAAAGACTGAATTTTATTTCATATAGTTGACTAAGTCTTTAGTTACCCAGAGACACTTAAATGTCATAACAAATTTTAGCTTTTTTTTATGAGAAAAATTCATTGAAATGTCTTTATTCTTCTGGGACTTTGGAAAACTGATTGATAGTGTGTGTCAAGAAAACTTCCGAAGGAGAACCTGCATTGCAGAATCTTGAATAGCTGTAACTGAAAAATTTAAAACAGAAAATGCTCTTTTTTTTTGAACAGAACTTCCCTTTGTGTATTAAATGATGTGAACTGCTGATAACTGTATACCATCTGGTGCATTTAACGTCTAAAAGAATGAAAAATTAGATCTGCAAACATATGGTAAAGGGAGACATCTCAGTTAGGGATAGTAAGTGGAAAAAAAGAATCTGTGATTCTGTAAAAGTCCACTCTCAATCACCCCCCTAAATCCAGCTTTCTTTTTAAAAAAATTTGTCTCAGTTGTTGTACATGCTAAACTATCACACATTTGTTTTCTGTACGAGGTGATTGATACCTACGTAAAAGGGACAGTTTGCCCCTTCAGTTACTTCTCAGCTGAGACCTTTCCTGTGCGGTCGGAAGAGCGTCTCGACCTCCCTGTACAGGTCAGTTAAGCAAAGGGGCAGGAGCTCATGGGAAGTGGCCGCGTGTCCCCCAAGGCACCAGGGTGCTTCTGAATACCTCCGTCCTGTTTCTGTGCTAGAATTGAATGGGATCTGTAGTTACCTATGTGCCTCTTTACAATTCATTCACTCAGTTATGATCCAGCTTTCACAAGGGCACCAAGAAATACGACTACATTAATTTCGCAGTGATTCACTGCCCTTTCCCTTGTTTTCTCAGTGGAGAATACAGTGGCTTTGAGAATTGAAGACAGCTGAACATACTTAAAACCCTTGGGCAGATGCGGGCTCAGAGCCAACCCTTTCCTCTTTGTGATGAGCTCGCTGTAGTGTAAATCCAAAATGAGCCTCCAGTCTTCTGTACAGTGGGGTTTAGGCTTCCTCTTCACCTCTGATATGATTTTGTACTGGAGTGCGCTATGAGACTTCATTTGTGAGTGTATTTAAGATCTTAGTTACGGTTAATTTTATTGTAATTAAGAGTAATATTTCTACATAACCAATAACAAATCTTTTAACCTTCCTGTGTAACACATACATATTTCTATATAGCATATGTATTTTTGAGTTTAGTTCACATAGTTATCATTATGATGGTTTTGTTTAACCTTACCACGTGAACCATGGAAACCGATTTTTATCACACAGACACACAGTCATGTTCACCATGACCCTGTCGACTTGGTTCTACAGACTGGAATTGGAATCTTGATTCAATATCTCTGTGTCCGTATCTGTCTTTCGAACTGGGAGGCGTTTGTCCATGTCCTTATGGTCACTTCCCAGTTCTGCACTGAGGGTTGAAGCTCAGGGAACCAGAAAGCAAGGCCTTGCACCCGCTTCCAGAATCGCTTTCCGACCCCTTGCCGATTGCGTAGCTCCTTTTACTGAAACAGACACCGGCCCCCTTGTATGTGAGGGACAGCATTCTCAAAACTCGCAGCGTTTAAGAATAATCTCCCAAAGGGCGTTTATAGCTTAACATGGCTTTTGTCGGTTTAGCTTGGGCAAACATAGCAAAAATATGCTTATATTACTTAGGCATAATGTACTTTTAAAAATATTAATAACATAAGCTCACATAACTTTTGCAGCCATACCTAACCTACGGGGTCCCCTGCTTTTGAAGATTTCTTCACAACGGTAACAGGCTAGCAGTGTATTGAACAATTTGCATTTAAACGTGATAATCAGGAAGAAGAGGTTCTTGACAATATAAAGCTCGGATAAAGAATAAATTGTGTATGCAAATGTGCTGATTTAGATGCAGAGGATGAATTCTACCAGTGGGGCAACTATAGAAATTAAGGCTGATGCTGTTCCTGAGTGCCCTGTGATGTTGAATTACAGCTGAACCTCTATAGAAAGAAATGTGACTTCCAAATGGTACCAAACGAACAGATTATGCTCCGTGGTGTCTCACTGAATTCTAAACGAGTTCTGAAGGATGACATACCAAGAGGTGCTGAAGTACTTCAGACACACTTGCTCAAACGCCTGTGGTTTAAATAAAGCTCCGTGGAATGTTCCTTATAGAAAATGAGTTTTTCCTATTCAGAAGGAAAGTGGAGCAATTCACTTTTTTTTTCTTAAAAAGTCTCATCACAAGGAGGAATATAGTTGAATAAAGTTGCTTTGGTTTTCAAAGAAACTCTTGCAGTTTGAAAGTTACTTTGCAGTGTTTTCAAACTCTAATGTGCTAAGCTTGCAGTCTTCCCGGTGAGGTGTCCTGGAGCATTTATTAAGCTATAGTTTCTGTGTTTAACACGGAAAGCAGTAGTGATCAGTTCTGAATAAGCGGACTAATGGGCAGAGTAGTTTTTGCTAACAAAGGGCTTTCTAGTAAACTGGGGAGTTGAGACGTTCGGATTAGTTGTGTGTGTGTGTGTGTGTGTGTGTGTGTGTGAGAGAGAGAGAGAGAGAGAGAGGGAGGGAGGTACTGTTGAGTGGGCTCCAGTTCCTGGGGACGGCATGAGTGAGTGATGTCCACAGTGTCCTGTCCTCACAGCCCAGCTCCACCCTGTGGACTCAACCTGCAGCTCTTTTCATGGAGTCCATCCATCTCCTAGTCTGTCTCCTTTTTCCCGCTGCCTGTGTTTTTCCCAGCATTCCTGTCTTGTCCACACATCGCTGCCTGCTCATGACGTGCCCTAAGTAGCACAGCTTCAGCATTGCTGATCTGCCTCCAGTGGCTTTTCAGGCTTAGTTTGCTCGGGGACCCACTAATTCATCTCCCTGGTGGTCCAGGGTCTCTGCAGAACTCCCTCCAACTCCGCATTTCAAGTGAATTGATTTTCCTACGGGCCTCCTTCACCGTCCACCCCTCACAGACATACGCGCTGACTGGGGATGGCGGGTGTGGTGGTCTCAGCTGCAGTCTCCAATGACACAACTGTGTTCTTGGGGACCTTCCCTGGCTCTCCCACTTGCCGCCCTGCTGAGTCTCCACTGGAAATGACAGTTGGAAGCAAGGCGAACCAAGTCTTTAACAATTTCCGCCTTCGATGTGTGTGTGAAAGTTGTATGTGACGAGGAGCAGAGTTTACCACCACAAAACATGCCTTTCGGGGGACGTTATGTTAAGCTGGTTATTTTTAAGAAACAAAAGACTCAGGAAGAACCTTGACCTTCCCTCTAACCACATAAAAGAATCTAGAGAGAGGACCTGCTCCAGGAAGGGAGGCACAGTCATTGGTTGCTGTACTTGACTGTGAACTAGCTGTGATGGACAGGGAAGAGCCCATCTGATCGAAGTCCTCCCTGGGTCTCCTCGGCAAAGATGGCCCTGCCAACACGTGTTTCCGAACACATGCTTCCCCATCTCTGTGGGATTATCTGACGATTTTAGAGAAGCAACAGTCTTAGGACTGATTGAGCCTCATAGAGAAAACTGCCCAAGGAGAGCGTGTGTGAGTATGACATGTAACTAGTTGTCATGGGGCTGGTATCAACAGATCGAAGAGTAAGATCCATTTCATTCTTTGTAGTCGTAATCGGTATAGTACTTACGGTCGGTGTATCACGTGCCTTTCTCTTTTCACCTCCTCCTTTTTTCACCCTTCCTACCTGTCTGGGCCTAGAAGCTTCTCTTCTTTCTATATTTCTCTCATATGCATATACTCTTCCTATTCCAATTCGTATACCTTTTTTCTTGAATGGTGGTAATTATTTAATTGTTTTAGTAGATTTCCCACCTATTATGGTATTCTTAGAACTAAAAAAAAAATGGAGATCAAATAATCAATAATACTACCAGAGGGAAAAATACCGGTCTCCAGATCCAATCATTTCCTATACATTGTCTTTGCTTCTTTTTTGTGACAGAAGAACACAATATGAAAATTATTCGCACTCCAGCAGCAACCTGGGTGCTAACCCATTTGCAGAAGGCCTTGAATGAGAATACAGTTGAGCAAGCATCCATTTTAAATGCAAAGCATGGAACCTGAGAGGGGCCTGAGCCCTGGAGTTGAAAGGGTGTGTTTTCGGGTCCTGGTGGCTGGAGGCACTGGGAGTTATTTATGCAAACAAGTCTAGGAGGACAGTGGCTGAGGGACAGGTTTGTAATCCTACACCTGTCTGTGTAGATGGAGAGTGTACCCTGAAAAATCTCAGTGATCGGAATTCTGACAAAAAGCATTCGAGAAGGAAGAATAACAGGAAACACACCTTTACCAAGGTGGAACTAAAAAACATATCCATCTTCTGGTTATTTGAGATTTCTATATAAGTGACCATTTTTGGACCTTTTCTAAAATAGAGGCAAGAGGTAATTGTTTCGTGTGAAATTTATATGTATATATTTCTGATTTTTATTAAATAATGACTTGAGTTTTATAAGGACAATTTTGCCCTCAGCTTTTCCCACCAGTGTGTTTTTTTCCAGGATGTCTCTTGATTATCATAAATGAAATAAGTAGAAAAGAATAGGGAAGATGTTGAAATTCAGAGAAGACTGTTAATTGGAAATCAATTCTAAATACTATGGCAACATGATAAAGGTCCACACGCTCCTTCTCTGGGCTTGTGTCCATCAGGGTCAAGGGTCACTGAGGTTAGTTGGAGACGCTTGGGGTTGAAACCCTGCTTTGGGTGAAACTCCTGCTGCAGCAGCTGTGAGTTCTGTCGGGGCCAGACCACAAGGCCCTGGTGCTTGGCAATTAAGATTAATTAGCCAGCCAACTCTCCTTGGGGATGGGGGAAGAGCCTAATTAGCAGCAAGCATGTCATTTCCACCAGGGTTCCCTTTCACTTCCTTCCCTGTTCAGACTTGGAACTGGATGGACATTGAGGGACAATCTTTTCCCCTTTAATGGTCTGATTCTGATGTGAAATGATCAAGTAGAAGGTGCTCTCATTCTGGAATACACATGTGGGTTCCTCTGTTCATCTCACCTGGGGATGAGCTGAGAGGTTCATGCCAGAGTTTGCTCTGTGAACATTGGTAATTGTCTCATCCTTCCTTCTAGGTTGTAGACCAAAGAAATGGGCAAGAGTAACTGGCTGATACTTTTAAGGAACTGCTTACAGAATTTTAATAAAGCTTTGATGTGACTTTTTAATTCGGTGGCTAGGGAACATGAACAGCTTACAAAGTCAAGATGCTCACGATTGTGCCTCCGTATTTGCAACTACTTCTAGGGTTCGTGATGGATTTATTTATAGCCTACAGAAAGCAAGCAGGCACTGCCAGCCTCGGCATGCCGTGTTTTCAGGTTTTGGATTAGACATCACAAGAGTAGTTAAAATGTGCTCATAGTGTATGAAGCGCCGTCCCGCTGCTCTGGGAAAGAATAGTTTCCTGCCTTGGAGTTGCTTATGACTTGTATGTGGAATGGAGTTCAAAGAAATAGAACATTTTGGTGAATGTGCTTACATTCACAAGATGATGCATAGGAATTTATCATGTAGAAGCAGAAGTTTTGTTTATTTCCAAGGTATCTTAACACCTGAGCGCTTTATCTTTCTAAAAGAAAGTTTTGATTTTTTTACTTTGTGGCTTAACTAGCCCTTCAACAATTTGCTTTTCACTCTGCAGCACAGACTCCTTTCGGAAAGCTTTATTTGCGCTCTTCCTCCTTGGCAAAGACATGGATATGTCCTTCCATGAACCCTGTCCTTCCTCTTTCATAGAAAATATTATTGGGCTTGTTTACTTTTCTCTCTGCCGGTGAGATATACTTGCAAGAGGCAGGTATGCTACCTACCCTATCGTTTCTGTAACCCTAGACGCATCGCCTGCCTCACTGCCAAGTATTCAGTAAAGATTCCCGGACGGTTGGTTAACCTGAAAGGAAAAGGCTGGAGTCAGAGGCAGCAGGCGTTGCGTTGCGATCCCAAAGCACGGCTGGCTGTGCGGTCACTGCACACTTCTCCTCCTCCTCCTCCTCCTCTCGTCCTGTCTCCCCTGACTCACACCCAGGGCCCTCTCTCATAATCCTGCCGCAGCGCTTTCCCCGTGGTGCGATCCCTGAGACTCAACCCAGTGAGAGGGGCTCCTACTCATTCCCTTCCTCGTCAGCCATGGTTGTGAAGCAGCAAACATTAGTCATTTGCTGTATTAATTAGTGGTGGGAAGGGTTACACTGATGACTGGTCATCCATCCATGGATGGATGGGTGGATGGATGGATGTATTAGAGCAGTAACTGCCTTTTTCATTATTCTGTCAACTTGGATTATTCTTATGTTCCAATAATAGATTACACAACTCAGACTAAAAACTCTGCAGGAGGGAATTAAAAGCAAAGTAATAAGCAAGATAAAATGCACAAAAACATTATTATTGCAAAGCAGTCTGGTGCATAGCCTTAGACATCTCTGTTACACAACAGTCTGTCAAGTTATTTAAGATGTCTCCCTGCGTTCTGGAGATGTTAGGGTTGGAGTAGACATGGTATACATTTAAAAAATGAGACAAGGAAACACTTCGTGATTTTTAACGCATTGTTTTCATTATGGCTTTCCTTAGAACTTCTCACCACAGTTTATTTAGTGTGCGTATAAATTGTATCTGTGTACGGGGTGAATTAATGGATGGAGTTGTGCCACTCACGATGAAAAGCGTGTTTAATTGTTTAAAAATTCGTATCACGCCAGAATTCAGTATTCCTGTCCATGGTCCCACATGGATTGCCGCAGGACTGCAGGGAGCCCTGCATTGCCTCCTCGCAGGGCTTTCAGGACGGTAGCACCCGAGGACACGGAGCTGACTTCCCTGCAGGCAGCGTGGCTCAGCTGCAATATTGCATCAGGACAGCGTCCGAGAGCGGCGACGTCTCAGTTCAGTCATCTCACTTGTGACACTTATCTTAAGTGCAATCTGTTTAAGCGCAAAGTATTGCCATCTTTAGAAAACATAGGACACTTTCTTCTCCGTTCACAGGCAGCTTGCCGAAGAGCTTCAAAGAGAAAAATCCCGTCTCATAAGAAGCAATTGACTTTGACATATTTTTATGGAGAGTGTCTCTTCTGACAGAAGGTGGCTGTCGCCCGGCTCTGCTGATTGTGACCTGATCTCAGGGAATGGCTTCCTGCAAATTTGGGGGCTGCTCCGTCCTTACAGTTCACAGAGCCAAGGTGTCTGAGCAAACCCCCCATGGCCCCCGAAATAAGACTAGTTATTTCCCAGTCTCTGGGCGGTTGTTGGGAGATCATTCTTCACGGACCTCTCACATTTCTGCGCATTTTGCAAACAGAGACGCTGATACTTTTGTTCTTGTCTAATTTTTCAAGACTGTTTAGGAAACAACCTTGGGGAACAGAGTCTTTCTCTCCAGAAGGAAGGATGGGCATGCTACGGCCCACCTTGAAAGATTTGGGGCTCCTAAGCTCAGGCTTTCTCTCTCGCAACACAAACCAGTGAGAGTGTTCAGGTCTCACCTGGCCCTGTGCACGGTACCCCGTGGGAGGTGGGACTCGAGGGGTCTGACTCTCTGCTACTGCCGTTGCTCCGAGGAGTGGACTCTTCCCTGTCAGACCGAGTCCTGTGTGCTCTGCTGGCACGCGCCCGTGACATTGCAGCTGGCTAACTCGTTCGCTTCGAAGTAGGATAGCATCTCGTGTCATTTGCAGTGTGTGAAAATAGGAAGGCGAGATAGATTATTTCAAGCATTGTGACAGAGAATTAATTAAAGCTTTGATTTTAACAAATACTTGCAACACGTATTAACTAACCCTTCTCCTGGTGGCTCAGTTGTTGTGTGGTAGGTTTAGAACAGTACTAAAGAGAAATGTCTCATTGCGATGCAGTGTGTACATTTATTCAGTGTTACAGCAAGGATTAAATTATGTTCATGTAATGTATCACGCTGCTCTTGACAGCCAGCACACTGTCTGCTTTGTCCAAAAGTTCCGACTTTCCTAGCTTAATATTTTAATCTTGAGAGAGGTGTAATTCTAAATTAAAAGAGTTAAATAGTTAAAAATTTTCAGGTACTTTTTGCCATGAAGATCCTCAATTATTTTCTCGTATTTCATGTTCCCAAGAAGTAGTATTTCTCCCAAGGCATGTTTCTGAAATATTCATGTGTAACAAAAAAAATCAATGTTTATTCACATTCGAATATAATTATAGTTAAAAACTGGCATGGCTTAACTACCATGAGATATTATTTTAAATTCAGGGAACATCATAACTGTTAATAAGTTTGGTAAGAGTCCCTTAAAATCTTTAAGAAGCCTAATTTAAATAATTTAAAGTAAGTAAAATATAGTTTCACAATACAGGCATTTTATAAAATAGAAATTATCCTTAAGCACTTATATAAAGACTTAAATACCTTTAATGTCATACTGTAGGTTTAATAGAAGTAATTCAGCATAACAATTTTGTTATTATATTTGGATTTTAGAATTACCTAAAAAGTGCACATTCTGTGAGATAATAGTGTTCTCGTTCATTATGCAAATTTAGTAGATTTTAAGAATAGTGTCTGATAATTATGGTAATAGCAGTAACAAATGTGTTTGATATTGCCAACCCATGCATCATAGTTTGTTTCGGCACTTTCGTTCATGGGTTGACTCGGTGGTTTGTTAGGGACCAGCACAGAAAGAAAAGTTTATTCCAAAGAATTAACGTGTTTTACTGTGCACGGTGCTTTCTTCCCTTAATTCCTCTCTGAGTCTTGTGTTTACTTCCGTTTCCCTATTCATCTTACTTTCTCCTCCCCCGGCTTCTTTTTTACTTGCTTAGAGGGTTGGTCCATGGGATCTAGGCAGGCACTGGCAGGTGGAGGGAGGGAGGGCGCATCCAGAGCGTTTCCCTCCTCCCTCTGTCGTGGTGATGTCTGGGACAGGGGCAGGCTCTCCGCGGTCCCGGCTCTGGCCGGTCAGCTTTCGCCACAGTGCTCGGGAGCTCTGGTCCGGCGGGCGCTTTGGGCCTTTGAGGTCTGCTCACACCCCGTCCTCTTGGGGTGCCTCTACCCTGACAGCGGTCGTGCCTTCCTGCCGATGCTAATCTGCGTTTCGTCGTCACTCTTTGCTGCCCTCTTCAGCTCACCCGTCACTTTTGTTACAAATTCTATGTCACATTTCCTCCTATTCGCATACCCAGAATGGTTTTTCTTTTTCCTATTGGATGCTAATAAGTCCCTTGAAGTGATAAAATATCTTTTTCTTGGTGCTAACTAGTCAGGATTTCTTCATTTTCTTTTACTTCTTCTGGTACTTCCCCCTTCTCTCTTGTTCACTCCTTAACTGGTATTGCTTTTCACAGACAGAACAGACTACACAACATAGCAATGTGGGAAACACAGTCAACTGAATTTCTTATTAAACATCTTAATTGTCACAGTGTGAAAAAAGAAGTGAGTAATATCTTTAAAAAGTAGTTCATCGATGCTGTAACTTTGTATATGTATGTGTGTGTATACTTGTTCTCTGGTAATTTACAGAAAATGTTTGCCAACCCCTACTCTAGGCCCATGAACCATTGTCTGACTATTTACTATAGTCAGGATTCAGGCTCGATGAAGGTGGATTATAGGGAACCTATCCGCGTGGCATGGGGAATGTAGCCCAGCCCCTGTTTGGAAAGGACAGTGGGGAGCGAGGTCAGCACACAGGACCCATGCCCGTGGATAGGTTTTCCCGTGGGGAATCAGGCCTGCATTGTATCTAGGCTGCTATGAGACTTGCTTTTGCTAAAACTCCCTCACCCTGGATTGAGGCAACAAATGTTCACTTCATATCTCTAAAGTAACTTCATAAAATCTGTGCTAAACCTCCCAAGTGTGGAGTGTAACCAGTTCAACCTTGATCTGCAACATCCTCCTCTTTGAAGTTATTAGCAACATTCTTTCCTTTGTTATCTGTAAAAGGTAATCGCCTACAGTGAACCTGTGCATAGTAAATGAGGGCCATCCTCGATGTAATGCATCCAGAAAAACAGTAAAAGCCTGTGCAGGCGGGGGTCGGGCACTCTCTTTCACTTAGAGAGCGGCCATGCCGTCCCTTTTTCTCCACAGGATGCCTGCAGTCCCTGTGAATTTGTCTGTTGCAGCCACAACACACGGACCCTGCGGGCCAGGGTCCGCATCAGTGGATGACAACTTATAGGCCGATAAGTTGCAAATGACCTTTGTCCATTGGAGAAGCAATAGATTTGTGTCTGGTAGAGAAGATCCGTAATCTTAAAGAATATAGGTGTATTAAAGAGGAATTTAGGTGTATTACTCTTTAGAACATTAGAAGCAGTTTCATGTATAATTTTGTAATTTTGTCTTCTTCGATTGGCAGTAAGTAGTTCAGTCTCTCTCATTCTCCTTTGAAGCAGATTTACTATCTGTCTAGTTTCCTTATTAATAAGTAAAATAGTTTTGTTGACAACTACTTATTTTATATTTGCACTTGAATCATACTTTTAACTTTTAAAATGTTAAGCTTTGGCGATAAATGAGTTGCCTCTCTTTTCCCAATTTAATTATCAGTTCTTTCACAGTTTTAATACCACATGGTGTTGGACAGTTAAGTGTGACTTTTCCTATATTGCTCATCTTAAAAGTCAGTCTAGATATTCTCCTGACAGAACTCCAATGAAAGGCCTCTCAGAATTATTCCACTCTCTCCATTTTTAAACATGATATTTGAGGTCTGTGGTATTGAATCCTTGTTGTTAGTGCTCATCTCCTACCAACAGAGTTGCATATTTATTAAGACAGTGGTTTTTTCCCCTTTTTCTTTGTGTAAGTTTTATTTACATAAAGTTACTGCGTGATCCAGTTGAATAATCCACGCACACAATCGGGGCAGGAAGACAGCCGAGTCAGTGAAGGCCACATCGAATACCGTGACGACTCAGCACAGGAGACTCGGTAAAGGTGCACCATGCACTTTAGTCCAGGGTGCGGCGGCTGCCCCAGGCTGGCATGCGTGGCTCTGGTCAGCCTCTGCTTGGAAACACCAGTTCTGAAAGCACCCATTCTGCATAGAAAGCCCCTCCTGTTAGACGGGACCACCCAGTGGTGACAAGACTGCTTCTAGCATAGATAAAATCCTATTTTAAAAAATTGGTGGAATTATCGGACAATAAACAATGCTTTAAAAGCAAATTTCTAGTAGATCAATTATATAGTCAATATTTAAATCTCTTGAAGTGCTCTTGGTTTTTAATAACAGACTTTGAAAGGATCCCATAAAAGATTCATGTTTATATATTAAACACTGCTTTGAATGATTAATTTTAAAATCTATTATTTCCTACTACATAATAGGAATTTCCTCTGTCATTTCCTTTATAAGAAGGATAACTAGTCTTTTGATTGTTGAATTTATGATTATGTCTTTGTGGTAAATATGACATATTTGGAAAGCATAACAAAAACAATAATTCAAAGTCATCATTCAGAAAAATATTTACATTTTTAAAAGCCTAAACTGATACTTTAAAAATAAGACATTGTAATTAAAATCCATATAAATAAAATAAATGTAGGACTATTTAATATATTTACATTATGAAAGCTTTAATTTTTTCTTATCAATTTTTAAAGAATCAGATACTTATATTTTATTTCTGAGCCATCATCATTCACAAACTGAATAGTCCAAATATTACAACTTATTTTCCTAAATGCACAGAAGGAATAAAAGTATCAGAGCAAAGAAACCATATCATATTTATAAGGAATTAACTGCTTCAAAATTTGTAAAAATATGTCAGTGAAAGGATGTTTTACATGAGATGTCCAGGAATAGTTAATTAAACAATCATTGCCCAAGAAAAAATGAGAACTGAATGAGACAGTTGTCTTTTCTCAGAAATATGCAGAGTTGACTTTAATCCAGATACAGCACAGGCATAAATATTCATGGATAAACAATGCCCTGATTAAACTTCCTTTTCTTCCTTCTCGACATCGATCCTGTTTTTGCATTTTAAACTAAACAAGGAGAAAACTTACTTGGTTTCTTAAAGACATGAGGTCATTTAACAATGTTATTTTTCCACCTTCTGCTAGGAAACACACCGATATCTGTTCATTTGTTATTAGAATTAATTACGCACATGCATTCTATATTCAGATACACACTGTAAATAGTAATGGTCTAAAACCTAGCATCCCTGGAACGGTGTAGCTCTCAAGTATGTAGCGGTCACAGTGATCACTCCCGACACTGCCCCAGTAAGAGGCGGTGGCCAGTCTGAGCGAGCAGAGGGAACAGCTCCCGCCACTCTTTGTTCACACGACAACCGACTGCTGCTTTGACAACACCCCTCCTTTTTCACACAGCGTGGAAAAGTTCACTCAAATCATTGGCATCACCATGAACTGAACTACACGGCTGTGTGGCTGGGAGTGGTTGAGTCAGCCCCACATTCCATACAACGGGGGTGAAGCTGTTAGGCATGTGGGGTGAAGGTAGAGACAGGAATTTTGCGCAGGAAATAAACATGAAGACGAATGATACTGAGATTGAATTGTCTGTTTTTATTTTTGAAGAGAATTTTTTTTTTTTTTTTTAGGATGGATCTTTTTTGTTTCTCAACAGGGATTGAAGCTGATTGCGTATGTTAGAACATAGCCTATACGATTGGGAAGATTAGCATATCAGCTTCCAGGTAAACAAAAGGAAGGTCAGTTCAGTCCAAATTTTCAGTCCAGGCTAATGGAATTAATTTTTTTTTGAAATTCCAGGAAAGAAATCTGGACGGCCCTGCACAGGTGCGGGCCAGGGTGCCACTAAGGCCAAAAGCCAGGGTGATACTGTGCTTGTTAAAAAGGCTATTGGAGAGGAAGCAGAAAACAGTTTCCTCTGCCTTTGTTACATCACTTACACTCTCATCGGCAATACAACCATACACGTAGTTGCTACGCCACACAAACCAGAAAACTGTGGAGAAAAGTAGTCCGGTGAATTCGAGTAGAATGAGTTTTATATGTGGACTAAAGAAAAGTTAGGGAAAATAAAATTGACACTAGACCATATTTGTAATGCCCTAAAATTTTTAGATTTTTACAATATAATATTAGTAAAAAAATTTCTGTTGGGCCCTGGCTGGTGTAGCTCAATGGATTGAGCTCGGGCTACAAATCAAAGGGTCGCCAGTTCGATTCCCAGTCAGGGCACATGCCTAGGTTGCAGGCCTGGTCCCCAGTGGGGGCCACCTGAGAGTCAACCACACATTAATGTTTCTCTCCTTTTCTTTCTCCCTCCCTTCCCATCTCTCTAAAAATAAATAAATAAAATTAAAAAAAATTTTCTGTTGATTATATGTCGAGACCAAAATAGAGATTTTCTAGGCAAATATAAGAAACTGTATTGGCATAAATGTATAGGAATCTGTACTCGTTAGTGATGAATCATCACTATTTGATATTCAAATAAATTTAATAGAATTATAGACAAATTCATGGATCATAGCTCTACATTGGATTGTTAAAGAAACTAAGATTCTTTTAGGAATATATTTAATTTTTTTTTAGGTCTGATCTAATGAAGGACAAATATAAATTGTTTAAAAATATATTCTGTATGAACTGTCAGAAAATGGAAAACACTGTGCTTGGAAAAACTCTTCTTGTCATTTGAAGGTCATATATATGTCAGTGTCTTGTAATTTTATTACCATTTTACTACATAGCTTCGATTTTAATATAAGCACTTCATTTCTTAAAACTAATGCAAATATTTTCAGAAAATGGCATTACAGAATCATGAAATATTTAAATGCTTTACCAGGAATGTTAATGTTCTTATTCATTTTTGCAAATTAATCCTTTTTATTTAAAAATCCCTTCCATAACAAAGTCATCATTGATAAATGATAAAATAAAGTAACTTACAAAGCAAAAGAGACATAAATAGAACCGCATGGGAATGACATCCATTTGATATTTTACCGGAAATTCTCACTTCCAGATATTCCCAAAAATTAAAATTGGTTTTCCTCCCCAAACCTGCAGTTGTTTTCTTTCCTGTCCTGTTCAGTCAGAAAACCTCTAGTGATAGCTTGGGATGGAGGACAAGTTGAGGAGGTAAGAACGAAGTATTGCTATCACGGCTCTTTGTTTGGGATCTGTGAGAAGCCAGGCACCATCTGCTTTCTCAGCAAGCATTTGACACCTGCTCTAATTTTACCCACTGCCGCCCTCTCCTGCTCGAGATGATGCACGTTTGACTTGAGACTTTCTGGGCACAATAAGGAGAACCGTGAGAGGCAAGCATGCCCTGTGAAGTGACACTGTGATAACAAGGAGAAAGTTGCAAACTGGCTGCAGAAGGGCAATCCGGGTAGTCAGTGGAAGGACCAGGGCCTGGGCATGTGACAAGTGGTGGATGTTTGGATTCCAGGCCTCAGTGCAGTTCCAGCTGGGGAGGACCCTCCGTTCCGCCACGGACACAAGCAGCTGGCACCGTGGGAAAAACACTTCTTAACCAGCTCTGCTGCTTGCCAGCTGGGTGACCTTAGGGAATAACTGACTTCCCATAGTTTTTAATTTATGAAAGGAAGGATGTGATTTTGATTTCTAAGTGCCCTTCTATCTTCCAAAGTCTTTTTCATCTCTGGGAATAATGTTCACATTTCCTATTTAAATAGAGACTACATGAAGGTTGCAACCTTCAGATTAAATGTTGGAAAGCGTATAGCCATTTTCCGGTAGGTGCACCATAAGGTGCACTGATACTTCACAATTGGTTTGCATTATGCATTCATTTAAAAAAAATTGCAAGTGTACAGGGAATATTCCATTTGCATGTGTTTAACTGTTTAGTTTTGATGACAAAAAGGAGACAAAATTTTGGCTATCAAAGAAATCATGGTAGGAACATAAAATAAGTCGTTATTTTTCCTTCATTTTTTTTAAGGTTCATATAGTCTGCAAAATAGAGATATTGCCAAGGATAAATAAATCTGTGCAAATAAAATCAAAAGACCGACAACCTGCTGAAACCCTATAGCTTCTCATATTGACATGACATTATTCATACTTATCACAGGACATGTATATACATGTTTTATAGGAAAGAAACTGGGAATTTCTCAAAAAAATGGATTTTATAATTTCTTTGAGTTTTATAAATAAATTCCACTGCTGAATGAGTGCATAGATACTTAATTCCATACTTACTTGAGTACATAGTGTTGCAATAATTTTTACTTTATGGGACAATCACCGCCATGCAATTCATCATATAAGAACTTGTCCATGTTCCTTATTCGTTCTCTTTTCTTTATATTCTTATCAATCTAAGAAAATCAGTCTTTCTACCCTCAAAGCCTTTTCCCTACACGGTTATGTGATGCCACTGAATTAAACAAAGTGATATATTTTGACAAAGTTTGATCAATGCTGTTATATTATCACAGTTTTTCTTTTTAATTGGAGACCTGTAGCAGTTTAGAAAACCACCACATTGTCATCCAGCAGATCCTGGTTGAAAAGAGAGTTGAATACACTCAATGTGTTTGGTTCAGAATTTCTTTCTTTCTTTTTTACAGAAGTGAGGTTTTGCATATTTGCATATTTAAAATCACGTTTGTAATGCTAACCAGTCTCCCTTTGGTCACATGAAGACACATAGTTCCGTGAATTTATAATGTCACGAGAATCCCACTTGTGGTTAGAGAGCATCATGTCTCCACAAGCTCCCTCTGAACTCCCCCAGTAGAAGATTTTTAACTACTTGCTAAAATGAAAAAAATTCTAAACAATGACTTAGCAATTTAGGCTTCATAGTTAAAATATTATTTTTCCATTGGAATAAAAAACGTTTTCTAAACCCTAAAAAACTTACATTGTGCTTTGTATGGAAAACATTTTTGCCTTGATATGTAGGATTAAAAGATGTTCTGTCCAATCACTTGTTATTCCCCAAATTATAATCCGATTATTACTTTGTCATTTACCTTCCTTACAAGAAAGGGAGCCATTTTTTATGATTTCCAACCTGTTTGCTATTTACCAGTTTCTTATAAATCTCTGACTTTAGAAATCGAGGGAAAGAATCCTTGGCCATCAGACTGTAGATTAACTTCTGAGCTTCATCAAAACATTTGAGGGTTGGTTCTGCGATATTCTTTGAAATGTGGTCCCTGGTGCTGAAGTCAATGTTTATCTGCAGAAATAAAATTGTATCTCATTAGATTAGTTTAATTAAAAAAATATGACTTATACAGATGGCAGATACACTTATTGTTTGACTTTTTCCCTAAACCTGAAGATCCTGGGATGCAAAACAGCAGAAAGGTCATGCATTCACTTTCTGTCACCGAACACGTGCTCGGTGTGTTTTCCCCCAGGCTGAGAGGTTTGGTGTTGATGGAGAGCACAGGTAAAACCTTACTTTGAGATTACTTTAAAAAAATGGCAAAGTGAAAAGGCAAACAAAGTACTTTATGATTTTAAATTTCTTTTCCCACCCCCTTTTCCACCTAGTGCTTTGATCTTAATACCTAAAATGTACCTTCCAGAGGCAGAGCAATAACCAGAATTTATCAGGACGGCTTCCACCAACCCATTCCCATTCTCCATACCTCCCCACGCTGGTTCTACTGTGTTGCTTTTAATTCTAATTTGTATTTTCTTTTTTGGCAAAATGAACCAAATAACACCACCCTCTACACCAGCCCCTGTGCCTTCCACTGAATATGCATATACTTATATGCACATGTGTATGTTTGTGCATGTATCCTTGTCCCCGACCATCATGACATGTCGGCATCCCCAGCAAGGTTTCTAAGACAGATCTGTCATATTGGACACTCCTTTCTCCCACCAACATGTAAAATGCCCCAGTCCTCCTTGCGGCGAGACTTGTCCAGCTCTACACGTACCCCAGGACACATGCTGAGAAGCAGGACATCTCATGTCCAGGTTGTTAAAGAGTGAACATTGTTGAGGCGCAAAGCAGAGGGGGGATCTTCAAATGGAAAGCTCACCAAGACCAGGTGCCGTATCTGTCTTCCTCGTCGTTCTCTGCTTTGGTAATGAGCTGACTTATCTAACACATAATTGGCCATCAGTAGTATTGGTTGAATTGAAATAAAATGTCTTGGCAAAATGGGGGCGACTGTAAAAGTGCCAGAATCTGGGGCTCTGGGAAAAGAAAGGCTATACAGGGGTGGGCAAAAGTAGGTTAATAGTAATAATAAATAATACAAAAAATAAGTAAATAAATAATACAAATACAAACTCTCTGTTTCACATGCTCACCACTGTAAGCCTACTTTTGCCAACCCTTGTAAATGACAATTATATTTATTGAATTGAAGTTTAAAGATAGGCAGACAGACCTGCAACCAAATTGACTACTTCCTTGCCGTTCGCACGAGCGAAGCAAGCTCTGTAATTTCCTTTAATCTTTGATTCCCGTGGTGTAAGTGGGAACAGTAATTGCATCTGTCTGAGAGAGTCTTAAGGACTAAATGAAATAAGGAACACGAAAATATTTTGATATTCTTCTAGGAAGAAGAAAAGGAGAAAAAAACTAATGTAAAAAGCATCATCAAAAGGCCTCTCTTTGCTCACAGATGGTTTCTTTCTTTAGGGGTTTCAGCTAATCCCAGAATGCATCTGCAGTTTTCTCGTTTGGAGCATGCCCTGAGGTCCTCCCTCAAAGCTCCAGATCAAATGCTGCAGCTCCCTTGAAGGCCTCAACATCTGGAATCCGTTTCTACTTCTTTGTACAGGAGGATGCTGCCGAGTGAAGACTTAAGGATAATTGTCCGAACTGTGCTCCGACTGGTGACCTGGGGGAAGTGGCTTTAGTATTTCCGAGTCCGCTTCCTCCTCCTGAAGGTGGGTAGTTCCTGACTGAGTTGTCATGAAGTGAGATGATCCATCCACTTGTTGATTCCACAAATATTTGAGTGCCTGTTATGTGCCGAATTTTGCTCTCTGTGGAGAGAGATGATCAATACCTAGAGAAGCAGTTTTATTTTGGATTTGAACTTGAAAGATAAGAAGAAGCCAGTCCTCAGAGTATCTGGGGAAAACATTTCTGGCAGAAGAAAAACAACAAATGCAGAGTCTTTGATGCGAGAAAGAATGTGTGATGTCCCGAGGAGCCACTGTGGCTGTGTGGCCAAGCCTCAGGGGTAAGGGAGTAGGACACGTCAGGGGTGAGGTTGGCAGAGGAGGTGCAGGCCAGGGCCGTGGAGCTGGGGCGCCCTGTGAGCAGTTCTCACTCTCCTGCCAGACAGCAGGCTGGCACCGTGGGAGCGGGGCAGGAGGTGGCATCCAGCTAGTGGGTCAGGAGCCCAGTGTAGAGCCACGGTTGCCCAGACCTGGCAGCGGTTTTGCACAGCTGGGAGAGCATGCCCGTGAGTCCACGCTGTGCCGTGGGCACGTGAGGCCACAGAGTGCTTGTGTGCCTCTGATAGCCGTGCTGTTCAGTCTTCAACGGCGTCGTTTGCGATTTGCTTGACTTTATATCCCCCATCATGGTAACTATAGCAACTTAGCTCTGAAGCTTTCATTGGCTGGGTGAGTTTTCACTGACAGCAGGCCCATGTTTTTGGGGGGCATATTGTCGCCTCATTATTATTTTAATCAGAACTCAGTGCCTGCACTAACTAACTATTCCCTGTCTAAGGGAATAGGGCCCACGCCCTTGCCTTGCATTCGTGGCCTTTAGTATGTGGTCCTAATTCACACGTTTCTTCTCTTCTGTGTGTGCTCTGTATTCCCACCGAGCTAGACAGTTCCCCTCAAGTTCTTTGCATTTTCCCCACCTACGGCCACTTCTCCATACCTTCTCAGTCGAGCTGAAAGTCACTGCTTTTCACCCAAGTCTTCGACAGTCTTTTCCATCTTTAAGGCTACAGTCAAATAGCATCTACTTTCTGAAATTCCTTGTAGATTTTTTCCCCTTTTCTGATCTCTCAAAGGATTTTGTGCTACTTGGACAATATTTGCATTTTCCACATCCCTCACTGTGCTTTGAATAGTGTGAGGACTCAAGCAAATATATGTGTGTACATGAAGTGAGGGACAATTCTGCATTGTTAAAAATTGTGTTTAAATTTTGAAGAGAACCATTTCACTTCAACACAGTACTGATAATGAGCATTAGCTACTGAACTATATGCAGCTCATACTTCTGACTTAAAGGAAATTCATGCATCCACCTTGGGAATTGTAGCTCTAATGTTTCACGTCTAAGGGAGCAAAGACTCTTGTGGAACATAGGCCGGCAAGCAGGACCCACGTGAGTGACAGCGGAATTTTCTGTGGGTAAATCAGGATGGCATATTTCTTAAATTTAAAACTTGCTCTTGCTAAAACCTCTTTCTCCCTGAATCAAAAGAACTTATGCTAATGTATGCCTAGTTTCCTCAGACCCTAGTTCAGCCCAAGCCTATTGTCTTTCTATTTGCATATCTATCCTCTTGATTCACTGTCTTGGGCATCTACTACCTAATGTAAATCTACAATCCAAGCATAGTTAATGAAGACCATTCAGATGCAAAGTGCCCAAGAAACAGCAATAAAAAGCTGCTTGACACGTAGCTCAGGGGGCCTCTCCAAGATGATAATGGAGGGGATGCGTGGTCCCAGAATTTCTAGCCTAGTATATTACGTGTAAAATTATTTACACGCTGCCATGGCATACGAATCCTGCTGGCCAAAATTTGTGACACTGACTCACCCCTCTCATTTCCTGATTTGCTTGTTTTTCTACCAAGGAACTGCCACCATCAGCCATAGAGGGCTGAGTGACGTGTAGGCTGTGGTTCCCAGGAGGTCGTCAGTGGTCCCGGGAAGACATATCTCGGCCACTCAGCTTATTGTCGGTGACAAAGTGTCACACCTATGTGCTTGTGTAGCTGCCATTATTTTCTTCAAGTTATTCAAGCTTGAAACATAGGAATTATCTCTGACACCTCTTCTTTTTCTGATCTCTTATCATTTAAATATAGAACATTTATATATTACCAATATATATATTTTCCTTATTCATCTTTTATTTTTTAATTACACAATGATCACTTTCATTCTCACTCCTGTATCTCCATTTTTTTGAATCCTGAATCTCTTTCCTAAAACTACGGAATCTACATCTTACTCGATACCTCTTACAAGGAACACCGTAGAGAGCATTACTGTATCAGACTCACCAAAATATCACTGTCATCATGTAAGTATTCAGCTGAAAACCTATCATTTTTATAACATAAAATTTAAAGTTCTCACCCTGGCATTTGGGCTTCCTCACACCTGGATCTCCTGCTTGGCCTGATGGTAGCTGGAGCGAAGCGTGCATCAAAAACCCTCGTTTATGCCATTTCATCGTCTAAAAACCCTCTTTCCTCACAATTTTATTCTGTACAGATTTTCCTTGTCTCTTATGATTTAACTTAAGTTGAATATCCTCCCAGAAGCTTTCTTTCCTTCACCACGGAAGGAAAATCACTAGTTTCCTTATCGTTATACGTTATTTTAGTTTAAAAATCTTAAGATATTTGATTTCTTGCTTAAACAGATTTGGGTCCAAAGGCTTCAGTTAATGTTAAGTATTCAATCTAATTATCAGCCAAAAATTCCCTGCAAAGGAAATTCAGTAGTTCATGACGTGGAATTAACCTATCTTTTATGTGCTGTCTTTCCCCTATTTCTTTCACTAATTCCTTTTTTTCTCTACAGGTTCTTCCAAATATGAGCAGAGCAGAGATGCATTTTCCAAGTTCTGTTCCACGTTTTCTTCCCCCAGATTTTTTTTTCTGGTGACTCTGTCTTCTCCTATGGCAAAATATTTGAACAATGGCTTTGTATCTAAAATAATCGTAAGGGTATTTAAAGATAATTATTTCAACTATAAAAACTAATAGTTAATATTTGTAGAATATCAGTACTGATGAGTCAAGTCTTTATATGGCTACTTTATGTCATACACACAACTATAAAATAAATCGTACTAATATCTCCATATTTCTGGGGAAAATACTAACACATGTGTGAAGATGTTGTTAGTTTATTTGTGGTCATTCCTAGAACTTATTCATTTAAGATATTCTTGAATGGGAGCTTAGAAATTGTGTAAGTATCTGAAGACATAAAGGTGATTAAGATGAAAAGTCAATCAAAAAGATAGATTTGGAAGAAGCAATCTGAAGGAAAGCATGTGCCTTCTGAGGGAAATGAGATTTTCAGCTGATCTTCAAAGTATTATTACATATATAGAAGATTAAGGAGGAGGCGTGTGCATGGGGAGGTAGGCTGGGCTGGAAAGGCATGAGGGTGCCGGGTCACACAGGACCTGATAGTAGAATGGATGAGACTTGTGATTGCACAGTTATGAGCTAGGACAAGGAACAGAATCTTTAAGAATGGCTGGCTTTTAGAACTTCCCTGGCTGGTGTGGCTCAGAGGATTGAGTACCGGCCTGTGAAGTGAAAAGTTGTCAGTTCAATTCCCAGTCAGGGCACATGCTTGGTTTGTGGGCCAGGTCCCCAGTTGGGGGCAAGTAAGAGGCAACTGATTGATGTATCTCTCACACATCAGTGTCTCCTCCTTCTGTTTCTCTCTCTCTCTAAAACTAATAATAATTAAAAATTTTAAAATACTATGCAAAACTGCCACTAAGAAAGAGAGAAAGAAAGAAAGAAGAGGAAGAAAAAAAGACTGTGAAGAATGAGATGGCAGAAAGCCCTGATGGATTGGCTCTGGGGTATAAACAGTAGAGAAGAACCAAGGATGACTCCCAAGCATTTAGCCATAGCAATTAGGAGAACAGAGTTTCCTTGAAGCAAGATGGAGAGACTCGGGTAGAAGAAAGTTTTAGGCAGGAAATCAGGACTGAGATTTGAATTTGCGAACTTTGAGATGCCCTTTAAAGCCATGAGGCTGGAAGAGACCCTGGGAGAGTGAGTGCAGGCAGGGGACACACAGGGACGGCCTCCCTCACTGTAGCACGGGTTGGGCTGTGAGCTGCATCAGGGAGAGAAGACCAAATGAAGTACTAGAAGCCTGTTGAAGGCAGCGTCTCAACTAAGAGAGATCAATTTTGCTAAATGCTCCTGAGAAGTCAATGTAAGTGAAGTTTCAGGATGGGCTACCAAAAGTGCTCTGTCTTTTCTTCCTGACTTTTCTGAAATTTCACCATTGGGGAAGTATAAAAATATTAGTCCCAATATATATTTTGACACATAAGTTCCTTTACTAGAATTACTTTTGGGGCAAGTCTGCGAACTTTACCACTGACTATACTCATCTCAAATTTGGTCTTTGGTTGGGTTCTACCAGATGATACATGGATACATTTCTATCTCAAAGAGTAGACAGAAATGATGCAGAGCTTGGAATACAAGGAAGGTGGGGTCTTACTAGGAGCTGACCTTTAGAGGGTCAGACTTCCCACTGTCCAACCTTAAGGAAGCCCTGAGCTACTGAAAGGTACATGGAAGCTTAGATTTTGCAGAGTATCTCAAACTCATATGGGCTCACAGTTTATCCATTGACAAAAGAAACAGAGTCATATCAATATTATTTACTGATATGAATAAGTACTTGCGTTTTGTTTGCATGAATGCTCTTTAGTTTCAAAGACTCTGAGAAATAACATATTCTAATACCTCATTTTTCAAAAGGTCACACACTATCTTAGATTCCGAGACTCCACACTGCCAGCCTCAGAAAACAAGACGCGGGGTTGTGATTTTTATGGAAGGATGGCTGAGTGTTGTCACAACCATTTAGAGGCTTTTAAATCTTGTCACTGTTGCAGAGGCCTTGATACAGCAGACGCTGACAGTCACCCTTCACATGAAAATAACTGACTGTCGCTTGTGGTCATGTTGAAAAACCATTTCATTGTAAAGATCCAGGATATTTTTAATCCTCATATGATTTTGTTAACTGCAAGTAATGCATGCCAAAGTCCAGCAGTTTTAAATTCTTTTGGCTGTCAGCATATTATTTTTGCAGGGAAAACATGTTTTAATGTGTTCTTTTTGGCTTTCCTATGACCCTAAACTGTGCTTTATATATTTTTACATAATTTGAATAAAAAATTTTCCATTCAAAATTAGGTAGCCTTCCTCATTTAGAAGGTATAGTGTGACAGGAGATTCATTATGCAAAGGGTGTGTGCCTGCATATGTAACCCCCCCTACTAAAATGGGCCAGGCAGCCTGTTAGCCCTCATTCACAGCAGAGCTTAAAAATCAGTATTCAAATTAAAGCTACCTATAATCACGCCGCGGTGACATAATTCTATTTAATCACCACTAACACCTCTGGTCTTGCTTCATTTTTGGCATCATTAAAGACGAACTTGTATCTTGGAATATATTCTCAAGGGTGGCTTTAAAGTCGAGAATGGCAAGCTTTGTGACATCTAGAATTCTGTCCGTGCACAGGACTGTATGCTCTTGTTGTTGATGGTGTTAGAGATGGAAATAATGATGTGCTGTATTAACACCCTCTATCGGGCAAGAGCGATGAAGGAAACCCGAACGTGTGCAGTCATAACGTACGACACCACAGTGTGTAGGGGCCACTAAAAATGGATGTCCATAAGCAAAAGCTTCCTAGAGAAGCTGAAAGGGGGTGAGTTAACTGGGTCTCTCCCCCAGCCCAGCACGCTCGTCCATGACTAATTCAAGCGGCACCGGGCCGTGTGGATGTTTGAAAAAGTACCTGAGCATTTTGTTTTTGAGTTGAAATGCAGCAATCAGTTTTTCCGGGGGTCAAAGTGCTACTGCAAATGATTAGGAGAAATACTTCCACCATATATGAATCTGGGCTTCATAGTTTCAGACCTTGTACAAATTAGAACATGGGAAGAGAAATAAGGGCTTCTGATAGAGAGGAAGATAGACTCCATGTGGCAAGATCACTTGATGCTGCCACCCTTAGTCTCAACGTCAGGGTTCGCAGGCTGTGTCATGAACGTTTAAGGTAAGTAGCAGATCAGAGGCAGGAATTAGAAACCCAACAGCCTGGGCTGTACCGCTCCCCCTCCCGATCCGTGAGTCCTAGCGATGTTAGGGCTCATCATTTCATCTCTAAGGCTCAGTTCACTTTGCACGTGTGCAGTGGGGGTGACGGTGATAGCTCCCTGAGATGGTGAGTGTGGTACTCGAGGGAGGCCGTCCATGTGCTGTGCAGACGTTGCTTACAGGTTTTTCCCTGCTTTCTTGCCTCTGTTTGTTCTCTGAGACACACAGCTTCTTCCCCCTGGACCAACCTTCTAGGTACTGGCTGGTCCTTTGCTTGACTCTTCTTCCTCTTCTCCTCTGCCCTTCCCTCCTCCCATTTTGTCCACCACATCACTTGCCTGTCCCTGTCACGACACTCATCAAAGTGCATTGTAGTTATTTCTAATGGGAGTCGTCTGCCAACGTGGTTAGCGATATCTATTCAGGGATCCTGACTGTCTTTTTTCTTAGCTGCACCCACATTGTGCCTGACATACATAGCAAACACTTAACTATTGATTAGTGTGCCAACACTTAGGATGTTGATTTTAAAAAGCAAACGTTATATTGGGGGATGATTCTATCGGTGGTGGGTACTGTTGACAAGCAGCAAACTGTGGGGCAAGACTGAGACTTAGAATGACATTAACACTAAAATCAGGAAAGTGGCACCTAAAGTGCAAAGAAAAATGAGAATATAAAGTGGAGAATGCAAAATTGGAAATACATTAATATCAGGAAACGCCTCTACATGCTCATTTTCATGGGCCTCCTTCTCCCCGTAATTCTATGTATTCCCTCAAGACTCGGTTTAAAACTAACCTCATTTAAAACAAAGACTTTATCTTAACATGCTGTCTCACTATTCAATCATATTCTTCCAGGTATAGTGCAAACAGTTTCATCCACTTTTTTTTACACTTGATCCTTAGCTATTTTTCCCTAGTTCCATAAATTCTACTTTTTAATCCAACTTGATTAAATGTTATTTCACATGAAACTACAGTTTCAACCTATTTTATTTTCATGCATTTCCTTCCTGAGGAACCTTGTCCACACAACTCATTGGGTTGTGTGTTTATCATCCGTCCTCCGGAGCTTCCTGTCCATGGAGGGCCTTTATCTTATGAGGAGCTGAACAGTAGGCACAGAATAAGCATTTACTGATGTGAAATGAAATGTGAGTCAAGAAATAATATTACACTGCATTAAAAATAAATGCGAAAACTCAGATTCAGATATCAAAAAAGTGTTCTATGCAGACCTAGTGAGCTCTCTGCTCCTTTATGACTACAGTTTCTTCTTTGTTTTATGACCTAGGGTGTCCTTGCATTTAGTAAATGCATTTAGTAAATACATTTAAGAATTAATTATGTTTGGGCTGCCAATGTCTTTGTTCCCGGATTGGTGGCAATAAGATGCTGAATTTAGACACCACATTACACTGTGGTGTGATTGTCCTGACATGTTCTAACCCCACAGAAAGACAATTGGCATAGATGATTTTCTCTTTAATCACATTTTTTCAATATGAGGAAACAATGATTTAAAACATGTTAGTATCTCAGCTTAACATAAAAATATTTTAAGTTTTTTGAGTGTTTACATTTTCTTAAAACCAAGTAATATTATCTTTTACATTTTTGAATTTTATGAAATTAGTGGTCCAAATTGAAGGGATAATATAAATACAAGTTTAATAATTTTTTTCTTTGTCATTCACAAGTTCCTCCTGTGTGCAATGTAGAGACACTTTAAAACTATATTTCATGTCTAATAATATTCAAATCACTTAATCAAAATACCTGGCTCTCACTTATATTTTTCCTGCAATATTTTCTTCTGAAGCTATCTATGTACAATCCATTTAATGAGTAGCTCTTCTTGTCTGAAGCTAGTGATTTTTATATTTTAATATGCTTTCATAATGTGTTCTTGTATATACATTTTTCAAGTCTTTAAGAGTTGCTTGTTCTTCAAACATTCCTAGAAATTACATAATGGTTGTTTTCGGGTTGATTCAGTAGCACTTACAGTTACTTGTTTAAAGAAATAAAGGGCTTAACATTCGTTTAAAATTGCTCTGCATGAGGCAAACACATGATCTCATTCATCATTCTCATGTCGTCTGCGGGGTTGTTATATGCCTTTCTTAAACTAATGCACTTTTATATGAGGAAACTGAGGCCCCGAGAGAAGAAGTAGCTTGCCACAAGATTACAGGATTTGACTCTAGGTCTAGGTATCAACACACTTCAGGTTTTCCTGCCTCCACTAACTCTCTGTTAGTGCAGAAACCAGAGAGGGAGGAGGTCGCACAGGGAGGGAGAGGCCCCCAGCCTAGTTGCAATTCCCCTCATCTCGTGGAGGCCTGCATGTTCAGTTTCTGTTTATGTTCAGTCCGTGCCCATTTGAACAGGAAACTGAGGACCAGAGTGATGTCAGCTTGTAGACAAGGGTCCTGTAGTAAGTGTAGTGTGGTCCAGTTGTGAATGGTCTGGTTGGATCAGTTAAACATTGTTAAGCCAGGCTAGCAGTTTTATAGATGAAGAAATAAAGACACAAGGTCTTAGAAAGAAAGTAAATGGGACGTAATAGACATCTTGATAACATGACCTTGTCATTGTTCTTTAGGTATTTCTATCAAGGAGTTGGTTATAATTTTGATTCTTTATAAGAGTCAGTTACACAGCTATAATTTAATATAGAAAAATGGAGACTATTCTCACCTGAATCTCATTCTTGAATTTATTTTCTACTTATGAAAATCGTATTTTCCACCTTCCATATCAAATATATTACCTTGTCTTGTTAAGTTTGCCTACTAGGTAAATACAGAATGCTTCCCATCCTTCCTTATCTCCACTGCTACCTGTTGAGCCTCACTGCAGCAATATCAAAATGCTTATAATTTCTGGAAAACACTAGAAAACTTTGTATCTCCCTGCTATACCACCATGCCCCCTGGCTGAAATATTATTTCTTTCTTTACTCTCTTGATGAATATTCCTTATTTTAACTGACATACCTTTCAAGTGTGAACCACTCCATAAATCCATCTCTTAACTCTCCAGACAGATTGCATCACTTTCCCGCTGTGCTAAGAACAAACTGGTTTTGCTTAGTATGTATCGACTGGTTTTATTATATATAGCTCAGTCTCTCTTTCTACTCCGTTACTTCATTGTGGGAACAGCCACTTAACAAATCCGTTCAATGAATCAGCATGCTAATGGTTGTATTATAGTTAACATGTAATTGATGGACTATAGAGAAATACTTTGATGACTGCAATCAATGTACAAGAGGCAAATGCCCTTTAGTAATTTAAATTGGAAACAGTTATTGGCAAATAATAGAAAAGATAATGACTATTTTGAATGTATATATATGTGTGTGTGTATATGTATGTATATATATATACACACTTCTTTATTTTCAATTAATTTTGTCATATTTAATACTGACATTTTAGGCACTTTAAGAAGACAATATAATCTATTACCTGAAAAGCAGCCATAGATTTAGTTATATTTTATTTAGTCTACATAATGTTTGAGAATGTTATCCTAAAACAATCACTGTTAATTAGATAGATTCATAAAAAAGAGAAAAAAAATCTGGCTTTCAAACCAATGTCACTATAAATAGAATATCTGTAGAGTTGATTTCAAAGCCTTTTAGGGAATGACACCATTAATCAACTTGATAAATCTTATATATTATATTTTAAGATTTTTAGAATTATTTATTGATTCTTTAGGTGGTGACTGGGAAATGAATGTTGAAATAGATCCACAGGAGGTGAATTTCTTTTCTTTTCACCCTGCAAATTCCAGGCAGTGCTCCAGTGGTTCATATTTCTGGCATGTCGTGCTAGGCCATTATGTGCTGTGGTAATTAATGGCCATCTAAAACTTGAACTACTGATAGGGCAAGTTTATGCCCTAGTTGTTCCTGAAAGTGTTTGCATTTCATTTGTTTTTTGGTCCCCATAAGTACAATGACCCGTCTTACACAGTGAGTCCTGATTTTGGGTCAGAGAATACAAGTAACTGTCACTCACAATGATATTGGCATTATACTTCTGGAAAGATGACTTGAACTTGTGGTCTCATATAAGTCTCAATTTGCTACTCATGCATTAAAGTATGTTCAGTGAGTAATCACAGCAGTTTTACAATATAAATGCTTAAACTTTCAAGTTAAATATTAGAGGGGCATGTCGAGATGATGGTTTTAGTTCTGGAGATTAAATAAAATAAAAATGTGATGTTACAGCACTTTTTGGGGGGCTGTTATCAACATCATTTGAGACTTCTTTCTAAGACCATTCTTCCATTTTTCTGATCCTAAAGCAGCACGGATGGGCCCTGGGCCCTGGAGCCAGTGCTTCCCACCTTTGGCTCATGTTCCCCATCAAAGAAATGCAGGTCAACAAAACCTTCTTTTGGAAGATAAGACATTATGACCTGCCATACTGGGGAACCTCCAAGATATTAAAAATGAAGAATTTATAATGTTGGTAGGAGTTGTTTTTTCTCCCCCACATACTATTTTTAATTAAAAAAATTTTTATTCCAAAATTGGATTCCACATTGCCTTCCATGTTTTCAAAAAGAAAAAACAAAAGTGACCTTGAAATCCAAGAGCCCGTTTAAGTTGCATTTCTGTAGGGTTGCCTTCTGAGCTGTTTAACTGGAGATGGATAGTAGACGCTATTTCTCTAGGGCCTGCATGCTGTGCTAGGAAAACTGAAGCAGGACTGAGAAATACTTGCTGAATCAGTGAACAGCGGGTCCTCTTCAGAACTTCTATTGGAGTTTACAGACATTTTCCATTTGAATGCATTGTGGCAATTTGATTTCCCTTTAGATGGATTTAGTGTCTTTTAATTGGGAGCAGATTTGCTAAGAGATGAATATTCATGATGTTGGAATATTTTACTCACCTCTTTAGGGGCATCGGCCTCAATGAATTCAGAATAAATCATCTTGGCTTTGGAAGCAATTTTTTCCGCACTTTCTGTTTTCTTGAAGTCTTCACAGGCAAGCCAAAACTCAACATTTTCTTCACTAAATTCTGATTTTAGAAATGTTCGGAAAGCATCTAGACCAGCTATAAAACATGTAAGAAAAATTTTGTATACCACATAGCTCAGTAATATGACCAAAGTAAGCACATTGTATAGTGTGAGCATTTATGGAGTATTTAGTGGCAAATATTTACCACCCCTCTGAATGTAACATTTATTTGTTTAATTTTTAACATGGAAAGCCTTATTTGAATCAGTCATCATAAACATGAAATATTATATATTTAACTCTACAATTAGCTCCATTAACAAAGAAAGCCTGTACTTTTTCTCTTCAAATCTGAGAAGTTTAGGAGTTGTGTTTAGGGGAAAGTCTTACTGGGAGTTACTTCATAGAAAAGCCCAAGGGTGGCTCTGCATTTTGGACCCACGGCCACGGCCACGGCCAAGTTCATGATGGTGCTGGTTTAGAGTAGGAATACCTTGGTTGTTATTAGTCGTTGAGAAAACACAGTATTATGCTGTGAAGTTAGATTGTGTTGCTTTGGGTTTATTAAAGCAAAGGAGGAGAGCCTGGCCAACTGTGATCTCGAAATATGGAAAGTAATTGTCAAGATATTTGGTGTGAATGCTTCTCCCCGTTATATGGCACTTGGTGGATTAAAATAGATTTAACAAATTTTAAAATTGTTTTTAAAAAATAAAGTTGAAATAACAAGTCATCGCAAAAAGTCATTAGGTACCAATTAAAATTCTCAGTAGAAATACTGGACTGTGGATGGCATTGATAGTGAGCACTACAACAATGCAATTAAGTGCATGCTTCTGGGATGTAAAATTGTATCCAAGAAGCTCTTGTGACACAGATTTAGGTTATAAAAATCCTATTAATAGCCCTTAATTAAAATTTCCTATGAGTTGGCCCAAACAAGGATAAACTTGAGGGTTCTAAACTGAAGTTATGATAAAATATGTTTTATATACAGGATAAAGTATACTTTAATAATACTGAACGAATATTTTCAATCCATGGAGACATGTGAATTGAAAATATTTTCTCCAATGAGGATCATCTCGGTATATCCCAGGAAGATGGGAAGTTAGAGACCGAGAAGCAATGACTGGTTTTTCCCGTCCTGCAGTTCCAATGGAAGACTGTTCTAAACGCACAGTTATGATCATCTTAGGACACCAGGGAACAGAATAAATAGCCAAAACTGCAGCTAGTTATCTCTGTCTGGGACACGCTAGTAATGGGAGTATTTTTCTACTCTGTACATACAATTTGAATGTTCCAAAGATGTGCAGTGAATTTGGTATTCCATACTGGGCGTGCTGCATACAATTAAAGTCTGATCATCTGAGGCACGCTATGCAGGGTGGAATGGCCATTGGTTAGAGCCAGCGGTGCTGCCACAAGAAAGGATTAGGAGTCGTCGGCGAAACCTACTCCAGGGCCCATGCCCAGTGCATACAAGGCGCATCCTCACGTCAACAGAGCAGTTAGAGAATCTGGTGAGTCACTGAATTGTCAAGAGCATTAAAGACATGTCAACTCTTTCTCTGGTGTTACAAAATGCAGGAATCGCACAGCTGTTTGGATGAATCTATGCCTTTTCTGCACTGCGTGGGCACAAAATATCAGTCCTGGGAGAGGAGCCTATGGAGGCTCAGCCCTGGTCTCAAAGCCTCCGTGGCTTTCTGTGCTGTGGTGCAGCCCCCTGCTCTGGACCCAGCAAAGTCACTTCGGCAGAGAGACCTCCTGCTCTCAGCTAACCCAATTTGTCCCACTGGTTATATATTTAAGGGGAAAAAAAAAAAGAAAACAAATCATGCCATTCAAAACTTGCAAAAATGCAGTTCCATATTCATGAGATCTTTCTTATCTGACCATAGTTGAATTCTAGGACTAATGTGAATTATTTTATGTCTATGCTTTAGAGAGAGATTAGTTATTTATGAGTGAGGAAATCAGAGTATATTTTCATTTAATTCAACTCTTTATAAGAATAAATAGCATGAAGAATTTATTCAGCTTTATCATGTGGGAAACTTTTCCAAAATTCTGGTATTTGCTTTATAAATTTAAAGTGGAAATGACTTTGATTAGTTCAAACAATGTAACGTTTTGAGCATGTTCTGTATATGTCTCTATAGTGTCATTTCTACCCTGTCCCCATTTGAGATAGAACTGCTGCAGAGCAGAATGACTTATCACAAAAAGTTCTAGTGACTTTTTCCAGTGACCCTTTTTATCATCTGGGATATTTTATTTATAATTGGCCAAAATTACTTTATTGAGCCATCATATATAATATAAATACATATCAACATGTGCATATTAATATACATATGCATTTAAATAGGGTTTTGCATTTACTAAAAATAAGAATAGCTCATTTAAAATAAATAGTTTATAAGCTTTATTTTGGCCTACCAGACATGAAAAGCAAGTGATTTTTCTAAATTTTCAACTTTTCAGTAGTTTGTGTGTTTCTTTCAACTTGTAACTAAAATAGTCATTATACACAGCAAATGGTAATGAGTCTAAGGAAATGACAAATTCCTCACTTGCTTTCTCTTTTAGTGTTGGAGTTTCTATAACCTTTTTTATTTTTGGCCCAACCGAATTCCATTTAGACTTTAGGCCTGTGTACATTTGTGTGACTATGGAGAGTCTTATACTTCAAATATTGATTGAAGCCATACTATAATATACGTCTTTCAGTTTCAGGACCTGTTCTTAGTCGATTCTTACCTTGGTTGGTTAAAACTGTGTCCATATTTTCAGACCACGCCACTGCTTCTGTTGTTGGTGACCTGTAGAAACAACATCTACCCTTGACAATAGCATTGTGATCTTTCTCTTCTATAACCTATTGTAATATTTGAGTTAGGTATATTTGTTAAATCACATCATTTAAATGAGCTTTGCACCATTAATCAAACTGCAAAAGAGCAACCAGAATTATGCAGGGTGGGCAAAAGTAGGCTTACAGTTCTGAAGATGTGAAACACAGGTTTTATTCTCATATTGTTATTTACTAACTATTGTATTATTTTTCCATACAAACAACTGTAAACCTACTTTGGCTCCACCCTGGGTAATGTTTTTCCACCGTGGGCAGCAATTCAACACAAAGTAGAGTGTAATTTGACATCAGCAAGTTATTTATTAATCTAGCTGATAGTGGTAATAATATTTGCAAATTCTTGAATTGTAATAAAAGCACAAAAGATATTGCTTGTGGTTCTGTGGAGCATAGTACATTTCTTCTCAACTATAAATATGTTAATTGCTAATTTATGAGGCATTTTTCTATCCTGTCCTTGAAAAGTGACCATGGTAACATTATGATGTATGAACTATTTTCCAGGTTTTCACAATATATGAAATTATCTGCTTCATAATTATGTATCTCAAAAAAGTTTTAAAAACATTTTAAATAAGGATTGGTAATATGTAATGATCTTGAAAATGTTTATTTATGTATTTTGGGGAAGTCTTTCCCCCTACTCTGAGGTAGCCTTTAGTTTCCTTTAGACTGGTAGGGTTCTCCTTCTGCACTGATTTATTTAAATTCAGAAATCTGTCAGGACAGAGTCATATCTTTTGTAAAGGAGTCAAAAAATTTATAGACTCAAGCCTTCTGAAGAAGGTATACTTTTGGGCATATGATGTAGAAATAATAATTCAGGTTTAAGATACAAACTTTTGAGATGGCAAATATATCATGAATCATTCTTCTTTACAAAAAATATCCTGGTGAAATAAACCCCATACATACAAAGCAGCTGCTAAGCAAAATAAATAAATAAATTAATTAATTAACAAAATCTTGGATTAGGTAGCTGTGATGTGCAAATGACTTAGTTATGGAAAGGGATGGTTAATCGAAGGTTTCTATTAAAATGATTGATAATAAAATATAGTCTTACACCTAGTCATTCTTACAAAATTTCGTATTTGCGTGTCAAGGTGACTAATCTTAGACATGCTAGTGTGAAGCCTCGCCACGCTTTTATGCTCTGCTGCTTCCTGTGGTGTGCTGTGGTTCTATCGTCGGTGTTGGTGTTGGCTATGTCCCCTTCTGCTGCGGTGGTTGTGTCGAATTCTCAGGTAGTGCGGGTGTTCTCAGGGAAGATAGGTCAAAGGGTTGTGTGACGAGTTGCTCTCCTTCATCACTTACATTTTCTGCTCACATTTCCTTCCCCATGGGTGGGAAGCTGATTTTCTTTTCTCCCTCGATTTTCTAAATCTTGGGGACACAAGCTTTTCTGTGAAACCATTTTGAAATAGTGGTTTCATTCCAATGGGTATTATAGATCATTTGAATTGTTCACTGTTCATCTTTCGTAAATGGAAAAGGGGACTCCAGATTTAGTTTTGCTCTAAAGAGTTTTTGCGCACCGCAAAACCCGTGACTCTAATATGCTTATGTTACAAACCCTATGACTCAAATATGAGGTCTTGCAGGAATCCTATCAAAAAGGGCTAAATGATCATATAGTCACTTAAAGTGCATATGTTTAAAAATGTCGTCTCTATTTGTAGATTGAAATTTGGTGGATAGCAGGGTATTCAGGTTAAAAGCTCCTGAGGAATATATGTTCGTGACTAGGGCAAAGAGAAGTTTTCATTCCAAGCCTGGCTACACAGCACACCGACTTTGAATGAGGACCAGCCATCCAAGGCAAACACCAAGAAAGAGAATCTAGGCAGCCTCATTCAAGGGTGAGTGTATACTCTGATGCTAGTACGTGCCTTCTCTGGTGACCAGAAAAAGTGCTGTTATTTTCCAGTACCAAGACCACTGTGCCTGGTCTAAGAAATATCTGTTAAACATATGGTCAAATACTGGATGAATGGCCAGGCCCCCAGGAGTGGCAGGTAGGAAGTTCAGTGAAAACAGTACAGCCGCTTTTGAGATGCTGGTTGATGGTGGTGATGATGGTTATTGACAGGTGTTGCTGAACTATTGTAGCTTCAAAGTGTGTTCCGGGCACGGGAAGAGGAGAAATGACATGGAAACGTCACTGGGGGACAACAGACCGCAGACCTCACTCTGAAGCCTGAGGCCGTGAAGCGGGAGGAAATGGGCAGCATCCATTCTGGGAGGCATCAGGGCCAGTCATGTCCATCAGGGAGAGACCGGTTGTGCTTCAGCCCAGAGCAAAAGAAATAGTCAGTGAAGAGCTCATTGGCTGTTCAGGAGTCTTTTTGGAAGGGGAGCATTCAATTAGGTGGTAGCTCTTCTTATCGTCTTTGTTAGTGTAGGAAGCAGTAGGAACCAAAGAAAGCAAAGCCTGGGAGATAGTGTAGAGCCAGGGACGAAGGGGAAGTGCTTATGTTTGGAGTTAGGACGATGCACTAAACTATTACAGATCGCCTACAGATATAGAAATTTATAGATAATAGAATTAGAGATATTAGACCATCGTTCTAAAGGGAAGTGTTGCCCTTCGACTCTGAGTAGATAGATACCCCTGCTGGCGCGTGGTAATGCTTGGAATGACCCCAAATCACTATTTTCTAACCAATATCAAGTGTTATTCAAAAGGTTCAATTTTGACTACCTCTGTTAAAAAGGTTGGTGGTAATATATTATTTACTTTTCAGAAGTTAGGCAAAATGCAACTATTCTAAAGAATAATGCTAATTTGATCTTTATTTTGGGGTGATGGTATATTTAGAATTCTGCGGAAGAGCAAATTATTGCTAAATATGTCTAAGTTAAAAACCAGTGTAATAGTACTAAAATGCACGGCCACATATTGAGCATTTTTAGTATGTACTTCATTGTGCAAAGTGTGCCATGTATTTTACCTCATTTAACCTTGAAAATGACAGTTTGTTTTAATGCCCTGTTGCCCCTGAGGGAAGACATTCCGAGATGCCCGGACCTGGTGGAGTGCCTCACATGCGTTGGCAGGCAGCTGGAATTCCGGCAGGGGTGTCTGTTTGCGGTGCAGACTCACTTTACAGTTCTGCCTGGAGTGGGTGTGTTGGTGCGTGTGTGCTTTGTTCAGGTTTTGGAACATTTATAATAATACTTTGAGAATTTTTTTTCTGCAATAGAGTTTTATTGTACTTCCTACATATATTTTCTCTGAATAATAGTTAACTTATAGTAATTGGCTACTCAAAAAATTTTCAAAAGAGATTCTTAATTCTTGTAAACTATCAGATGAAAATAGGACATTTGTTATGTTAGATGGGAGTGAGAAATATCTCTTAAACTTAAAAAAATTCAACTATGTAAGTGAAAGGAATTCATTAAAATTGGCGGGTGGGGGGAGTGGCTGATTTAATAATGTACTGACTTGGTTAAGTTTTACTGGTCGTGAGTTACTTTAAGTGGACAATGTCCTTTCCCTCTTTCCTTCCTTTTATTTGAATTTTTGTTGTAACTTTGACAGAGCTTTTCTCTGGCTCTTCTCACTATGTGTGTATTTCCTATGTAATTGTGGTGCCTAATCAGAGCAGCTCTTTGTGTGTGTGTGTGTGATTTCCATGAAAATTTTCTGTGTATCTGGAGCCAAAATCGCACTTAGTATTTCATGGGGTTTTGGCCGATTTCCGTTCTGTCTCCTTCATTAAGTCAGTGACATCAAGGCCAGCAGTCCCCATATTCTGTGTCCAGAGAAGAGCCTGGCCAGATGGGAGCCGCGTGAAAGCTACCAGTTATCTCGCTAATTGTGCCAGCTAGAACCAGTTGTATTGCATTAAAAAATGTGGACTCCAGCAACTTAGCTGTTCACACTCAATTAGCAGTGTGCTGGAGAATGGGAAATTCAAGCAAGGAACCATGTGCTCCAGGAAGTGACAGCTGCCTCCTCACCCAGCATTTAATATCCATTCTCAAATCTGCACATAAACATTGCAATAATGAACAGTGTTTGCACAGATCACACATATATCTTATGTCTCTGACTCTAACACTTAATATTTTGGAAAGCTTCACAGAAGGAGAGCTCCGTGGTTTACTCCACTCTATAACCTTTCTTTATCTTAGCGAGTATAAAAATGAACTGCCAAAGCAAGCGAGTTGTTGACATGTTTTGAAAATGAAGACCAGATCAATAGAAAAAGGAGAAGAAAATAAATCAGGAAGAAAGACAAAAATTAGCGTATTCATCATAAATGAAGGAAACAAAACATCGAGAGTGATGAGGAGTCAAGTGTTTCATTTGCACCTCTTCTGAGGTTAAAATAGCTTTAAGCTTCAACTCACTTCACCGGCATTTTCTTGGTCCCTCTGACTGTCCGTGGCCTGGTCTGTCTTGCTGACTGATCTCCAAGCTGCCAGCCTGGGAAGTGGGAACATCACAATTAGTATGCAGATACCTCTCCCCTGGTTACAAATTGGCATTCTTTAAATCATGCCATGCTCAGCTTCTTTCATTTTGTTGTTAACTTTTCTCTGGTCAAAACACTTATACTTCTAAGTAACAAATAACTCTTGGAATAAAGGTGACATTTCTCCCAGTCTTTGGCATTCCTGAAACAAATTTCACTTGAAAGTGTGGTGTCTAAAGCTCGTGTACATCCGTTTACAAGACAACGATTGTTCACTTGAAGTTAAGTCAATTCAGAAAAAAAAATATATAAAATGTAATATTCACCTTCAGGTCTTTAATCTGTCAAAAGATTACTTTGTCTTCCTTTGTTCTTTGATTTTCAAAAAGTCTGAAGAAGACTGTACTTTTAATATAGTTATCTTAAACAACCATATATGCTTAAGTGTTTTTACAATTTTATTCAAGGATTAAAATGTTCTAGCACAAGACATTATACTCTTTTTGAAATGTATGCACTTTTTACAGCTTAATAACATGTATTTTTCTATTTCTTTTAACCACGAATCTCATGGCATTTATGCCAGTATTTCTTTATGAAATGCTGATGTTTAAGGTAATAATGCTTGAATATATTTATTAAAACCAAGGCCACGTATTGGTATTTTTATTTGTGGTCAAAGCTGTGTCCATACAGCCCCATGCTTCATCAAGCTTTTATCTTAACATAACAAAGTTCTTTGGGACTGAAATTCTACTCGTGTCTACGAACGACCCTCAGTGTAAATCAAACACTCTGAAAGACTGATCATTTCGGAAGAAAGCAAGGAGTCAGAAGACGGTAGAAATCTGCTCCTCCCCTGACTGAGTGCGGCAGCTTCCCCATTTAGTGGATGTAAGAAATTCCAGAGCGGCCTCTCATTCAGGGGGCCCTGGGCTAAGGAGACTGATGGGAGTAGAAGGGATGACCTAAAAAGCCAGTGTATCATTAAGAAAGGAGATCATCAATTAGCTCGATCCATTTTGTTAATTCAAGCACCATTAAGTAATGTTCACATGATAGGCAAGAACGGAATCATTAAATAGATTTAGACTTTGTTTTGCTGAGGGGGATAATGAAGTGCCAACTTGACAACATCTGCATGAACTTTGTGGAAAAATAAACTGTTAAAATTTAAAGATGCCCTTGCTTTGAAAAAATGCAAAGTCCATAAGAAGATGAGCCAGGAGTAGGCTTATTTTACATAAAACCTTGAAAACAAAACCGAAATTTCTATTTTTAGTTCAATGCTGTTGCCAGTGCGCTCCTCACAGTTCTTGCATAGTGCATGGGGCCCTTCATCCGCCGTGCACTTCCTGGTCCTTACCTGCTTTTAATTTTTTAGGAAAGCTAAGCATTGGCTTCAATTTATGAACATGAAGGTTCATAGTAAGTGAGCAGCGAGTAAATAAACTGTCTCCTTAGGCTGAATGACTCCTTCCTGTGATCAGCACATCTTGACAAAAGGTGGCCGTGTTTAAGTACCGTTGGGGCACCTAAGTACGGCCGACGTGGAGTCCCGGGGGCACCATATCCATGGTCAGAGCTCATGCCTGGTCTGATAGGCTAAGTCATAGCCCCCGAAGGTGCCCAGTCTCTTTTGTGTGTGTTTATTATTTTTAACTGAATTTATGGGGGTGACATCAGTTAATAAAATTATATAGGTTTTAGGGTATAGTTCTATAATACATCAAGATGCCCATGTCTTATAAAGCCTCGACCTTGTGAAGATGTTCTTCAACGTGGCAACGTGGGTTTATTGACAATCCCAGATTACCCAGATGGGCCCAGTGCAATTACAAGGCTTCTTACACCAGGGGGGAAGGAGGGTCAAGGTCAGCAACAGGATATGTGAGGACAGAAGCAAGAGTCAAGGAATGCAGGAGCCTCCAGATGCCGAAAAGGCAGAGAAACAGATTCTCCCCTCTGAGCCTCAGGAAGCAACTGGCCTCGCTGCCATCTTGACTTTCGGCCGGCGGGGCTGATTTTAGACCTCTGCCCTTCTAGAATCTAAGAAAAAAAAAACAATTGTTTTATTCTGAACTGCTCTTTGCGGTAGTTTGTGATAGCAGCGGTAGAACACTAAGACATCCATGGAACTCCATCTTTAAAGACCTGCTTAAAAGAAGGTAGAGATGGAATAAAACTTCGAGACAAGAGCTGTGAGGTGGTCTGTAGGTGTGGACCCTTTCTGATGAACAGTAGCCTTGACCTCTGTGGGCTTCTTTGCTACTGAAATGGAGATAGCACCTTTCTCCTGGGTAATGGTGAAACTAAATGGAAATATACGAAGCCAGCACATCATACATCGTGCTCCTTATACATGTTCGTTTTATTGCCTTTCCCCTTACTTGCCATTCACAGAACCATAGCTAAGATGTAGTGTGAGACTCTGCGGACAATGTCCCATCATGCAAGGATATGAGACTCATTCTACATTTTTTTTGAGTGTTTGCATTATTTAAGAAATTGTGATAGGTGGTATAGGAATGCAGAACTCTAATAAGACAGTATGAAGTCGGTAATTTTGGAAAATTAACACAATGAGGTTGTGTGTGGAATGAGTTGGAAGAAGGTGAGAATAAAGGTAGGGTCGGGAGAGAGTTAGATGCATAGTGTAGTGGTCCCAGCAGGAGATGGCAAGGGTTCGGACAGGGTCAATGGCACCAGATGGGACAGCACATACCGGTCATGTGGTGCCTGTGTAGAGGGATAGGACAGAGCGGGTCACAGGTCAGAGTTCAGACCTGGTAGCCTGCAGAAGGCGTTTCTGCCAGTGGTTGTAATTTTAACAAAAGAAAAGCCAGTTTGGGGAAGTGAACAGGAAAAATCTAGTTTAGAGATACAGAGACATGTGTACTGGACAGTTTGATTAGCTTTCCTGACCCGCAGAGGCCGCAGTATTTCGACAGCCTACTTGAAGACAATACGGATGAGGTTCATCCAGACAAAGTCTCACTAATAGCTGAAGAAAACCGTTGCTGCCTACACTTCACTACTGAAGGCAGGAGAAGAATAATTATGTAAGAATTAGACCTGGAGAGCATTATGCTAAGTGAAGTAAGCCAGTCAGAGAATGACAAATACCATATGATCTCACTTATATGTGGGATTGAATGAATAAAATGATCTAACAAACAAAATAGAAGCAAACTCATAGACATAGGGAGCAGATGACAGCTGTCAGAGAAGTGGCAGGGAGGCTGGGTGGAAAAGGTGAAGGGATTGAGCAAAAAAACCCCACACAAAACAACCTCATAGACAGACGACAGTACAGTGATTGCCAGAGGGAAAGCGGGTGGGAGGAGGCAGAAGTGGGTAAAGAGGGGATCAGTGGTGACGGAAGGAGACCCGATTGGGGTGGTGAACACACAATACAGTGTACAGATGATGTGTTGTAGAATTCTACACCTGAAACCTATATAACTTTATTAACCAATGTCACCCCAGTAAATTTAATAAAATAATTTAAGCCTTGTGTTTACATAATTTAATCTAAGTGACAGTTTAACACTTGGTGCAAGTTCTAGACAATGCTCCTATTTAAAAACATATGCTGAATTAAGCCCTGGCTGGTGTAGCTCAGTGGATTGAGCGCGGGCTGGGAACCAAAGGGTCCTGGTTCGATTCCCCGTCAGGGCACATGCCTGGGTTGCAGGCCAGGTTCCCAGTGAGGGCCATGTGAGAGGCAACCATACATTGCTCTTTCTCTCCCTCTCTTTCTCCCTCCCTTCCCCTCTCTCTGAAAATAAATAAATAAAATATTAAAAAAATAAATAAAAACATATGCTGAATTACATAACACCCATATAAAGATGGCATGAAGCATTGGAGGGGAAAAACAATAATAGTTAAAATAACCGGACCCTTAAAATGCACCAGAAACTTCCTCTGCATGATCTCCCTGGTCATGGTTCTATGAAAGAGACAGTATTTTTTTATTCCCATTGTACGTGTGAGGAAAGTAAGACTCAGAGAAGTTAAATAACTTGCTGCAGTGCTAGAAAGGGATCAGGGTGGGGCAAGGTCCTGTGGTGGGACCTGGTATTTGAGTAGTGGCCCTAGTAAATCCTGCGAGATTTAATTTAATCAAGCAAAGAGCACAGGAAAGAAATATAGGGCAGAGAACCCAGCACATAACTATTTACTTATTTAGGAAATATTTAAAGGCTTTCGGGACTTTGATATGTAGAATGTACAGCATGAACTGGAAAGAAGACCCAGCACAGGAAGTCGGAGAAGACTGTCGTGGAAGATGTGGGTCACCTTGGAGGACACTGTTCAGTGCATTTGGCGGAAAGGAGAGGTGATCGAGACTGTCACATGCCTGAGAGAGGTTGAAGAGAATGAGGAGAGATAAAATACCGTGGCATCTGCCCAGGTGGTCCCTGGGAAGAGTCAGGACCAACGAGTTTCGATGAGGGACAGTTCCCAGCAAAGTTGCATGATTATTAGTTCAAATTATGTTCTTATTCAAATTACAAGGGAAAGGGAGGGTGGTTATTTTACTGTTATTATTTTTACATTGTCTTTCTAGATTTATATAATAGGCTTATCAAAGCAGTTATTTTGGGACTAAATAATTTAAAATTTGTTTCTTTTTATAATATTTTTCAATTCTGCTTTGCCTCAAGTTATGAGATGTAATTTATAAAGCAATGGGGCTGAGCCTGGTATGGTTCATAAATTATTTCTGCGAGCATTCTGCAAAAGAAGTTTGAAATGTTTTGAGCAATGGGAACACCACTGAAATGTGTCTAATCTCCCAAAGTGGCTGCTTAGAAATAAAATGCTCATTTCGATGTTTAGTTCTTGGTATGCTTGTTGACAAATCGGTCACATTACTTGCTAGTCACATCTCAGGATTGTACATCCTAAGTGCACTTTCTTTGTGTTATTTTAGAATTCCAAGTCACTGATAGTTGAAGAAGCATCTGCCTCAGTCAAGTGAAACAGTGAGAAGTTTAACAAGCTTTCTGATGATACAAAGGACATTCTGAAAAATGTCCTTTCTTATCTTTTCAATGTTAAATATCATGTTGCATTTCAACGCATTCATAGACCTAAATGAATTAGAGTTAAATTTGAATAGCATGATAGAAATGAGTAAATATAAAGGTATCATCCAGATCAAAAGATCAGCTTCTCTCTCTTTTTTGGTAAAGAATATTCAACTTTATGTTATAACCTCATCGTTTTCACATCTGTTATTAATTGATTCCTCATAATTTTCCTTTACTATAGCTGAGTATTTTTACAACATAGAAATCAATAACCATTTAATTGACTTTTCTCCCCCTTGTTTCAAGTTTCTATGTTGTCGTCTTTTACAAACAGCATCCGTTTGACTTTTCTCCTAAGCTAACCTTCCCTTTCTTTTCACTAGGTGGTCAAGTGTTCAGGAGTCACTGCAAAAATGTATAAGGCAGGGTAGTAGTCATGGAGATATTAATTATGCCAAGTAAAACATGTTTTGAAAGAATATTTCAATTGAAATCTGGTATATCTTTGGCTAAAAAGTAATTTGTTCTCTTTTTGTGGCCCAACAGAATATTCAAGACCTTTTGGTGGAGAATAAATAAGTACCACTATCTGAATAGTAGAATTTTGACATTATTAAGAAAATGATTCTCTGTACATGGTAGCTTTTAACAATATACAATGAGAGGAGATTCTAAAGTCCTTCTTGTGTTTCAGAGCACTCATACCTAATAAAAAGGGGGAAACGCAAATCCTGGATATATGTGTCTAAATTGAATATATCTGTTGTATCCAAATACATTTCAAGCATAGCACACAATATTCTTTACTATCGTATAAGGCAAAGGCTTCCTTTATTGTATTATGTATCACTATAATCAATTATACAAGCCATGCTGTAAATGCAAGTTTATTTAATTCTGTTATTCAGATCCAAATTTCCACAAGGGATAACTTGTTTCTCCCCGCTTCCTAGTTCTCCAGGATGAAAAAGGAATAAGACGTTTTCACAAAGCCAATTACCTTTCTTCCTCCACACATGACAAGATTATTTTCATTTCTTTTCATTATAATGAGGTATTTACTCTTGCATAATAATTCTGCTTTCAAAAATATATGAAAAATATACATACTAAATAACAGTATATATATTTAACTTTACACTTGTGAAATTTACTTTTATAGAATAGAGAAAGGAAGAAGGCGGAAATCTGTTCACTCTTTTTAGCAAGTTATTAGTAAAATATCTGGCTAGATACTTAAGGATATTCAGTCATTAAAGTTTTTGACAAGCTGAATGAGCATATCTTAATTTGTAGATTATTGCTGGAAGAACTCTCTTTTCAACCTTGTAAAGAAGGCAGGAAGCCATCAGATTTCTGTGCTGCCGGGAATCAGACAGTGGTGATATCTTCCATGGAATTTATTATTCTTTGACTATTTGAGCCTTTTAATCATCTGGTCAGGGGCACTTGGATGTGACTTATACATGAGCTACAGGAAATTCAGGAATGTCATACATACATTAATTTTCAATCAATCGATTTTTAGACCATGTGTTTTACATGGAAGGGCATTATACAAAGTTGTTAACCTGGATATGCTTACAATGAGCATACCTTTCTCAGGCTCATCAACAACGAAAATCTTCATTGGTTTCCCACTGCTTACCTAGAACATCCAGAATCCTGAGCGTGATAGTATGTAAACTATTTCTTTAAAACACAGATTTTCTTTTTTTCCTTCAGATAAACTGCCTCTGCTCTCTAACCACTCTAGTTCATGGAATTTTTTTAACTTGGAATTCTCTACTGATTTTTTGTCTTCTAGACACTGCCAAAACATAGCTTTAAAATGGCCTCTTCTTAGAAGCCTTTGGCACTGTCCAAAGGTCCCTCCTGTCCAGTGAGTAGGACAGCAGGCTCATCTGTCACTATCTCCTACTGCAGCACTGCGCCTGGTCCTGTTTTCTCGTCTGAGGCACAGAGTCTTGTCCGTTTCACAGCACGTGGCATGAAACCTTCCACTCTAAGAGGCCCTGTTGCTCCATATCCTCACCAACACTTGGTGTTGTCAGTGCTTTGGATTTTGGCCGTTCTAAGAGGCGTATAGTGGGAGCTCATTGTTTTAATTTTCATTTGCTGGGGGACACATGATGTGGAGCCCCTTTTCCTGTGCGTATTTCCATCTGCGTGTCTCCTTTTCGGAGGTGTCTGTTAAGGTCTTTGGCCTATTTATTAGTCAGGTGGTTTGTTTCTTTATTGACTTTTTAAGAGTTCTTTGTATATTTTGCATCACAGTCCTTTATCAAACGTGTCTCTTGCAAATATTTTCTCCCAGTTCGTAACTTGTCTTCTTATTCTCTTGGGAAATAGTTTTTTAATAGCTTAAGAGGCCTTTTTTCCACAGTTTACTCTTAGAAACATCAGTTTCCTATTATTTCACTTCAGCTTCAGATTGTTTATCTTCAATATTAAACTTAGAAGAGATAAGTGGTGTTTCATAAATATGGATGAAGCCAATATTATTTTTTTCCTTTGGGTGGATATTTTTAAATGTTAAAAGAGATATATAAATATAAATATATATATATACACACACCTTTGTGAATACTTTTGGGTTTTTATGTGCAGATTTCCAAGAGTAACATAATCATTATTTTAACTTCCCCAATGTGGAATTCACATTGAGGTGACATGCTATTCTAAAGGGAACAGCAAATCATATTTCTGACTTTTAGTTCAATTTCACATGCAGTGCAACATGAAATCTCTGTTAAGTGCAACTATTAATGCTTTATCCTTCTGTGAAATAGATCTCTTTTCCAGAGAAACCAAAACAAGGGGGAAATTATACCCACTGTTGATCAATAATCAAACTGAAGTGAAAGCTGTCCTTATGGGAAAATTATTTAAGTAGAGTAATTATAGAATCATTCTTGTAGAATTCGTTTCCATCCTAGGCCTTTATAAAATGTAAACATACACACATACATACATACATACATATATTTGGTCAGAAGACTCACTGATTTTTTGATAGGAAAGAAAACTCTGCTGATTTTTTGACATTATGACCGAAGATAAATATGTATGTGTCTGTGGAAATAGTTAGTATCTATTACATGTTTGGCACTTCTATCTGTATTTAGCTATATATTTACTTTGATTTGTCAAATGTGGTATTTCTTAGGGTTGAATAATGAAACATGGTATAAACATTGACATGAGACAAAATTAGTTTTTAAAAGTTTTTTTTCCTTCCAAGCTGCTTTTTCATTTTTGGTATGAATTCCTTAGCATAAGGCTATGAATTTCTTTCAGAAATTACTTGCTTAATAATCTCTGGGCTGTGCATTTTTATGGCTTAGCACTTGACTTCTTTCTATTGCAAGTATGCATGCTATTTTGTTATCTCCATTCACTATTTGGATAATCTTCAATAAATTTACCGGTACCACCTAAAGGCTGATGATATTCAAATCTTCAACTGACCTTCTTATCCCTTCACATCTACTTAACATTTCCACAAAGCTACAGCACAGACGTGCTTATCGCCTTTGCCTTCTATCTCATTGGCTCCTTCTTTCGTAGCTTCTCTTCAGTCAGTTTCTCTGTCATCTACTCAGGGATCAAGGGGTCATTTCTGACTCTTCCCTCTCTCGGACCACGTTCAATGTGGTTTCCTTATCTTGCTCGAGACACTCATTTCACTTTCTCTTTGCTGTTTACATGGAGTCCTCTCTCCGTGATGCAATGAGATTCATTTCTCAGGTAAATCTGAGGTTATGTCTTTGCCTGGCCAGGTGAGATGCAAATGGATGCATTTCCTTCCCCTCCGATTGTATGCAAAGGCAGCGAGCACAGCTGCCTCTGTGCGGTCCTGTGACAGTGACTGAAGGTTTCTCCTCTCTGACTCCTTTCTGTCTGTCTCCAGCATGTTACCTGAAATGTCCATCCCCTAATTCTCCATGCTCATACACAGAAGCTTCATTTTAAAATGCAACACCGGTTTTTTAAATAAACTGTTCCGGGCTATAGTGTTACAGAGAAGTTGTGAAGATAGCGCAGATTTCATAGTCCATTCTGTCTGCCTTACCTTGATATATTACATTATCCTGATGTGTTTATTGAAACTAAGAAACCAGCACTGGTCTACCATTGTTAACTAAACTCCAGAATTTACTCATATTTCATCTGGTTTCCTACCAATTGCCTTTCTCTGTCCGAGGATCCAAACCAGAATGCCACAGTGCATTTAGACAACACATTTTGATAGCAAAAATTAATTGCATTTATTGAAAATTTGTTTAAGATAATTTATGAGATTGACTAGCCAGTCACTCTTCATTCTCTGAAAAATGGGGAGACTAGGGCTAGGAGAGCCGACCAGTAGGGCAAGGGTAGTGAACCCGGAGCGAGTGTGTAGGGTTGTGTGAGTCGGGGCTCTCAGGTGGGATTCTGGGCTGGGGGGAATGGCTGGGAGACCCTCAGAGACCGGGGTACACCTGGGGTCACATGCTTTAGGAGATGCCACATGAGGGAGGAATGAATACAGGAGCAAATGAATCCTTGTAAGCATTCTAATTTCAAGCCTGTTTGAGAATAATATTTATTGATTGCATAGGTAATGATCAAATTATAAGTCCAAATCCAGAATGGGAAAACCTTTGGGGGGAAGAAGTAAAAGCGTATGCACCATTGACCAACTGCACATACACAAATTTCTTCTCAAGAGATTCTGTGTAGGACATTTGAAGGGGTATCAGTTTAGGGGTGAGGGAAGATACTCTGAGGTTTGGGGTGACTGGTTTGATTGCTGTCTTGCCCTGATAGGCTTTTCTTTACTGATGCAGAATTTATGATTGACCTTAGGTATTTGAATGTCATGTTTTCACATTCAGATGAATGCCCGCAGGTTCCAGAGGGGGTGGGTATAAGTTTGGGCTAAGTCTTCTCCGTAGGAACCTGAGGGCTGCCATGTGTGGTTCTTCAGTTCCCCAGCAGCCTCAGCTGGAGTCCCCTGCAAGGGGTAGGATATTGGATTAGCTGTTCCACTTTTAATTTCCTGGGAACATATTGTGTGGTTACAGGGACATTATAAAAAAATCTGCATTACATTCCTCTTCAAAAATAAGACATTCTGAAAGATTTACTTGCTATAAACTGTACTTGTGAGGGAAGGATGTGGGGCTGTGGTTTTGTGTTTTGGTTGGTGTTTAGAGTCGAATTTTCCAATCTAAGGTAATATAATATGCTACTAAAATGAGGGATTTATTCAGGTATTGAAAATGCAAAACCTGTATTAGAAAGTATATTATTATCCTCAAGTCAGGCTCTTCTTGTTCTCACGTCAGTGTGTAGGTGAGGTCCCGAGAAAGCAGGTTGATTTCTGCCATTGCACCTTTCACCTGTCATCATGTTCATGTTACATATGAACACACACATAAATCATAGCAAAGCAGTCACAAGACGTACAAATAAAATGAATAGAATTTGTTTCTTCTTTAGAAAGTGTCAATAACATTCTTATTTATTTATGTATTTCACATTAGTGCCTAAATTTATAATTAGAAAATAGCAAGGATCAGGAAATTTTTTATGAGAGTGGAATTTTATCAATATGCTTGGGGATTAGAAAAGACTAAATCATAAAACTTTCCAGTAGTTCTAATAAAAATCCAGCCCTAATGTCAAATCATTATAAGTTTATTAGGCACTTGTCGTAACAACACTTATTATATATAGGATCATTTTCTATTCTTGAAAATAGGAAAGTCATTAAATCAGTGCTCTTATTAGTTGATGTACAGTTTTAAAACTTTGTTTCTTTTGGAAAATCAGGTGTATTGTTTTTTCTTTTTCTAAATTAATAGTTAATAGAATAAATAGTTTAATAGAAATCTAAATCTAGCAGAATAAAATAATTTTGTTATGAATAGTGACTTGATTTTATTAATAAACTTTAACATACATGTTTTAATGATGTGAAACCTTAGCTTTGAATTTAAATACTAGGATTTTTATCAGTATATGAACTTTAATTTTAAAATAAATATGTAATTAAACACATAGATAATATGTTGTATTCATGATAATGTTATATAGACTGTTCTTTGAAATATGCTAATTGCAGGCTTTATAAATGACATGGAGATTAAAATCTTTATAAATCCTTAAGTTTGTAATTAAGTCTGTATGATTTTTTTTGCTAGCCAAATTTAAAAGCATACAAATGCTTTATTTAAAATCAGCAAGCTGAAAGTGACTTTTTCCATATTTTTAGTCAATTAGCTAATTTTAAATTTGCTTTGTTGCCTCTCATTCAATTTTCTATTCTCATTTTTTCCCCTGAACCCGCTAATTTAGCAGTAGGAAATTAAGTGCACAGAATTGTAAATCACAATTATCATGTTCCAATGGAGTTTTTAGTCCACGGGTTGTAGCTTTGCTTTTGATTGCAAATGTTTTTCTCACCAGAAGATCCTGAATGTCTTATTCCACTGCACTTACACACTTACACGCACACTTTATGTTATTTTATGATCTGAGAATGAGAATTTACCAAGTTTCTACTATATACTGTCCTGATTCTCAGCCTCTTGTGCAAACACTGTAATGTGAAACAGTTGGCATGCAAAAATCTTGCAAGATGTATGTGGCTATCTTGTATGTATACATTTTAATCTAAATGCATAGATGATGTTTTGTGATACATTTACTCTGCTTCTTGTCTTTCATTCAGCCTTGTCCTTGAAAAATAGATGTGTCCATTTTGCTGTTTCCTTTGCATCTAATTGCTGGTATCCCTGTATTGTGTTTGTCCACCCTGTCCTCCCTACAGTCAAATTCTCCCACCCTCCAAGATCATAGGTCCAGCGCAGTTGAACATCCTCCTGCAGCCCCTTTACCGCCATTTTTAGAGGAGGGAATTGAGGCATGGAGAGTGGCGGAGTCTTACCAGGACAGCGCAGCTGGGATCCAAGCTCTGGCAGTCCGCTAGCAGACCCCACCAGCACTCTGAGCCCCTGCGCCTCTCCCCTCACTTCTGCGGGCAGACCCGTCCTGGGGGAGGGTGGTGTTGCAGAAGGGCCAGATGGAGAGTGGAGCTCAGCGCTGAAGTTCTCGTGATTTTGCTGTTCTGGGAGGGTCTGAGTCTAGCCCCAAGGAGGGGGCATTTAGAAGCAGGCTGATGGGGTGAGCTCTGTGAGGGTGTCCCCCAGATCTAACCACAGAGGAGAGTGCCCTACTCCTGTCCACGAAATGTTCACTCCGCTCCCAGGTAATCAGCAGAAGTAATTAATAATGTTACTATAAGGATGCCATGACAGCTGACTTATTTTCAAATCAGGTGGAAAATTATAGTGTCCTCTTAACCAATCTAAAGGCATACTTGACATTTTTAAGTTTAATGACGATGCATTTTAGATAATGCAATATTTTGATAGTGTCTAGAAATAGCAAGGCATTGATCTCTTTCAAAGGCTTAAATATAGTGGAGATATAAATACCTATATTTTATAGTATGATAACTATTGGAAACAAAGGAAAAGAGCTATCAGAAATTGATGTAAATTTTTGAGCAAAGTACAAACCACTAATACTTTTGTATCCACATGTGGATGAGTGTGATACTTAGTCTAGAATTGGTACAAATATGGTAACACCACTTCTTGGGTTTAGGTGGTCATGCTGACTATAAATATCCTACTAAACTGCAAACCAAAAGAAATACAGCTTTGTAAGAATAAAATTTTATAAGACTTGTATTTAGGGTGGTATGAAGATGCAGTTTTTAAAATTATCTTTAAATGGTTGAAGAACAGTGAAAATAGTAACAAACATATCTTTAAAACTTTAAACATTATAAAAGTAGCACTTTCATCTTTTCAGGTTTTGCCTAAGTCATTTAAACTACATATAACTACAGAAATAGAGTAATTTTATACTTAACATGCTTTTGTGTGCTATGTAAAATACCTTCCATTTTCTTTATATGTAATTCATTATTTTAGAGTATGGTAAACAGCTACCCACTAGCTGCACGCCCTTGAGGGAAGTCTTGTTATTACTTGTTCTAGTTGCTTTTCTAAAATGGCAGAGGAAAAGAATAAGATAGTTTTTTATAGTCCTTCTAGTTCTAACATTCCATGGGTCTATGATCCTATGTCTTGTATCCTCCGCCCCCGCCTCCGTGGAGCCTGATATTCTTTGTTCGATTTACTCTCTTTACAAAGTTGAATCAAAGACTACTCGGAAGAGTGCCTGACAATATGTGACAATACATTATTTTGCGCAAGTATGACCAAACAAATAGCTAGTAGATATTTTCTTTTTATGATTCTAAACCTGCTGAATTTGATGAAAGCAGTCTAACAGTTAGCATTTTTATCTTTAAATGTTATAATTTTAATCTTTAGCAAATTCATTTATCTAGCAAACTTGTAATATCTTTATACTCACACAAATGAAATGCAGGAGAAATCCCTTTCCTTCTTGCTCTCTTGATTCCTTCTTTGTTGACCAGAGGGAGGAATCTATATTTCTTTCAGACGATCTTTTTTCCAAGTGGTAACTTTTCTATGTTGACATATTCACTATTATATATGTATATTTTTCTGTGAAACCTTCATATAACTGCATTATTTTTTAGAGCAAGTTTAATGTCTAACCACCATGAACCCCATTCCATACTCAAGACCTTTAGATTTTAGTTCATTTTCATCTGAAGGGTTTGGGTGGTGTTTCTACCCTGTGAAAAATAAACCAACTTCGACAATAACCTTGACTACCCAAGTCTCTTTTTTTAATGACCTGGTGCCTATACCCATGAGTATTCTTCACTTGTGCAGTCACTTACCTTGTGATATGTAAATTATTTTTCAGTCAAAATATGCAAATTTTTACTTTGCAATTGTACTATGAGGAAGGGTTTAATTTGACAGAGAAAAAAAAACAGGCTGATTTTCCTCTTCTGAAAGTATCATTTGCATGACTTTCATATGGTAAAAAGTGTTTGCCTAGGAAATGTATCTTTTATTTTACATCCGCTTGGTTTTATAGCCTTTAGTGTCAAGGATTCAAAGCTTATCAAGGACATTTAAAATGCTTAAAAGCTACTACTGTTTTATAATTTCAGCGAATCAGGAAATGATTTTAAATGCGTAAACACCATCTTTACCAAGTTAAGTAGACTGGAAGGGAAATTGTCACACTATGGTATGTTTCTAAAGGAATGAGCCTGTCACTGGAGGGATACTCGAAGAGGTAAACAAGAAAGAAACAACCACTTCATCCGCCCAGATCACGTGACTCTCTTGTATCAATGAAATCTCAGCTGTTGCTGTGCGATCGTCTTTAATGTCCATCCTGTGGAAGGAGTTAGAGGCACAAATGGTGACTTTGCAAAATAGGGTTTAACTTTGTGGCTGTGACACATGATATCCAAAATTTAAGTAGATTTGTTCGTCATATTTTTTCTCTTCACATTTTGGGGTTCTGGTTCAAATAATTAACACTTTTCTCTTGTGCACCCTGAAATTAAGTGGCAGTATTTAAGTATTACATTGCAGGGGGAAGTAGAGTCATATTCCTTTATTGGCTAGTTTACTTGGCATTCTACTTTGCTCTGTTCAATAAATCTTGTATGCAGTATTTGAAATGTGATACATACATACCTATAAAAAATACTTAGCCGACAGTCCTTGCAGTTAGAGTATTAATTTTTCCTTCAGTCTCTGGGTCCTGTACTCACGGCAGGTCTTCTGTCCTAGGCTGCTGCACATCGTGGATGAGGGGAACGGGCTTTGTGGGAAGAAGCCAGTTCACACAGAAATGCTGATCACACTTCCGAATGCAGAAGCCACAGGAGGAAGCCGAGGGCACAGTATGACATAGGTCGTTTATGACGGACCATCTTCACTAGTGTCGGTGGGCCGCTTCATGAAGAATGGCAAAGAACAGGAAACTGGGCAGCTCAGGACATGCACATGCATATAGGAGACATGCCCTTTACGCTTTCACTAAGGGTTTTATTTCATTAAAAAATATGTGTATATATATATATATATATATATATATATAAAGAATTATTTTAAGTCTGATTAAAGATAATGGCTTATTTTAAGTCTGAAAAATCTTTTACATTTGAGTACTGGTAATCTTGTCTGAGTAATTAGATTTTTAGACTGATTTTCTGAACTAGTTTGATCCTAGAACTCAGCCCCCAAATACAGTGTTTTATAGAATATTGATGAATTCTGAGAAAAAGTAATATTGTTGTTTTTAAACTTTCAATTGAAAATAATTGTGTCTAGAAGGTATAGAATGAGAAGTAGTGATATATTTTGGCTACTTCAGTCCAAGTTCATGTTAAACTACTTACGTACCTCACTAGGCAAGTTACTTAACTTTAGAAAACCTTCATTTTCCTATCCTTACTGTATAGAAAATAGACTTGAGCTTTTTTTTTTAAAGAAAAGATAATTCTTTTTAAAAAAGATTTTATTTTATTTTTAGACAGAGGGGAAACGAGGGAGGAGGAGGGAGAGAAACATCAATGTGTGGTTGCCTCTCACATGGCCCCCACTGGGGACCTGGCCTGCAGCCCAGGCATGTGCCCTGACTGGGAGTCAAACTGGCGACCCTGTGGTTTGTAGGCCAGCGCTCAATCCACTGAGCCACACCAGCCAGGGCTAGAATTGAGCTTTTAAGCTTATAGTAAAGAATAAACTAGGCTGTGCATCTGAGAATTTACCTTCTTTGTGGCTGGTAATCATTAAGCCATGCTGGCTACGGCCACCAGGGGACCAGCATTTTCAAACATGAATTCAGTATGAACATAAAAGTCAAATAAAACATATATTTAATCATTTGTAGAAAAATAAAATACATTGAAAAGGGGCTCAGCTGTAATTTAAAGATAAGTAAAACACTTTAAAGTTGTGTAAAAAGCAGATACCTGTTACCAAGGCACGAGTTTCATTCGGGAGAAGAGTCCCGGAGAGGAGGGCAGCAGGAGCTCACTCGGGTCAGCCTCCCGGGTGGGCTGTGGGAAGCTTTTGAAGGAGAGACGGTGGATCCTGAACACCAGGTGAGAAAGAAAAGTCATTTGAGTGATAGAATCATGCTTATTTTCTACAGACGCAGAATGTGATTTACAGAGTTTATGAGAAAGGCAGTCAAGGAAGAGAGAACTGAAGGCAGGGAGGGAGGTTGCCACCGAGGTGCAGTTTCGCCGGGGCTGTGGGTGGTGTGAGAGAGATTTTGAGGATGAATGTGGTAATATATATGAAACACTCTCTGTTCCCTGGAAGAAAGGTTCTATAAAAACATAACATATTGCTGATTCCTAGAATGAATGGCGAAGGTTGAAAGATTTTTAAACATAAGGAAAGGGCACATTCACAATCCAGTGAGAAGCAAAGGATATTGAAATTGGGAGGTCAAGAAGAGAAGATTTTAAAGCTCCTCACAAGAACATACACGCACAGTTTTAAACAGGACTATCTTCATTTTGACTTACTCTGTGAAATAATAGATTCTATTTAAAAGGATTTTTTATTTCCAAGATAACTGCACTTAGAATTGAATAATTTAAGTGCGTGAAGGTAAAATGAATGCAGTGGGCAAGAAGAGCAAAGAGTGAACTTGGAATAAATGTCCAAGGAAACAATGTTATAAAAGAAAAAGTACAATGGAAACAGTAAAGAACTCAGTATTTGCATAAAAATTATCTTGCTAAAAACTTCAGGGAAATGTTTTGAAGGATGGAGTTTTTAAAAGAACTTCCCTAAAAAGGTGTGCATGTGGTGGATAGAGAGAGTAATAGCTGGAGGGGGACTCATGGCCACGTTCAGATTTACAAAATGTGTTGGAGGAAACACAGGAAATTAGACAGCGTCACCCAGGGTGTCTGTCCCATGTGGAGCTGCTGATTACGTGTCCGGATCTCATTAACTGATGCAGACGTGGCCGACAGAATGCCTTGGAAACAAATCAAGCGTTTAAATTCCAAGCGCTAGTGAACTGAGATGCGTTTCCATTGGGTAATGCTCCCTTCATGATCTAACTCTGGATATAGTATAGATGACCTGATTAGTTAGGCACCATATTCTATGTCTTCTGAAAAGTATTATTAGCTGGAATCTTCCAGCTAAATGGAACTGGGGTTGTAATAGTGAATGTCGTATGACTTGAGGGAAGGGTTTTAGAAAACAAATTCAGTAAATGCTCAGAGGGAACAATTCCATAAGACAGTGTTAGCATACATCGAAATTATGTGTTTTGCTATGTGTCTGATATATACTTGGAAAGATAATAACAGATTTTTTCATTTGTGACTGCCAGGGCCATGAAAAATCTGACAGTCTAACCAGGGTGTTTTTCTGGCGTTTGCAGAGGGAGTAATTTTTGACTTAGTTGGCAGACTTTTCCTTTGACACTTTTTTCCTGACTCCTCTCCCGTTCAGTTACCGCATCCTTTTGATTCTGCTTTCAAGGTCTGCCCACCACCCTGTCTTTACTCACTCACCTCAGCCACCAGTGTACTGACTCAAGCTACCATTTGCCTCCCCTGGGTCCCCGGAGTTGCTCAGTGCTGGCTTCCTGCCTTTTCCTCTGTAGTCTATTTGTCATGAGCAAGGGAGCATCCCCGAAAGGAGTCACTCACACACATTTGTGTCTTTTCACAATGCTGGCTTCATCAGCAGAAACCTCCCCAATAAGCCAGTAGAGTCACATGCAGCTTACACGCAGAAAGGAGGAGCTGACCTGATAGAAGCGACCAAAGCCAGTGTCCAATGCAACGACTCGGGTCATTGGCATTGTTTGTGGTTGGAGAGGCAGTTGTTGGTCTCCGGCCAGGTGGTCGCAGTGACCACATGCGTCTGACGGAATGGAAGTCCGGAGGGGCTCTGTGCATGCCCCGTGGTGCTGCCAGACTCCAGCACTGGGTGTTTGGAGCTCTGAGTGCTTACAGCCCACTAGGCGTGGGGTCTCACTCATGTCACTGTCCAGATGAAGTCCTTATCCAAGTGTCCAGACTTGTAATTTGGGGGTTCTGGGCCCCTCCTAAAGGCATTCTCATTACACCCCATTCTCTCAGTCTTGACGGAACACCTGACGCAGCTGTTGTGGCTGACGGTGACTCCACATTGATTGTTGGAGGTGTCCAAAGAGTCTGCTCTGCTCTTGCTGTGCCAGGGGTGTCCGGCCCACAGGCCGTGGGCAACCCAGGATGGCTGTGAATGCGGCCCAGCACAAAATCGTAAGTCTGCTTAAAACATGATGAGATACTTCTGTGATTACGTGTTTCAAAGTATTTAATATGTGGCCCAAGACAGCTCTTCTCCTCCCAGTGTGGCCCGGAGACGCCAAAAGGTTGGACACCCCTGCTCTACACACTATTCTTAGTCTGGAAACCTGGGGGATCCTTTTAAAATGTGATTCAGACCCTCTCTCTCCTCCACTCAGGTCTTCCCAGGGCTTCCGTCTCACTCAGAGTTAAAGCCGTGTCCCCGAGGGGGCTGGACGTCCCTATGGAATTTATCCCCTGTCCCCCGCCAGAACTGTCTTCTATCTCACAGCTTCATGCTGCTGTCGCCCTGGCCGCATCCATCGTCTGCGTGCTGCTCTCCGACCTCTCCAAGCTCACTTCGTCCTCAGCCTCTCTGCTCCTGCTTTTCCTTCTTTCCGGACGCTTCTTCTCTAGCCCTGTCCATGGCTTACTACCTCACCGGATCTGCTCCGGTGCAAGTGAGGCCTCGCCTGACCGCTACGTTTAGTGGTCTGTCTCCTCGCTAGTGACCTTCATCCACCTTCTGCTATATTACTTGTTCAGTCTGTGTAATAGCACTTAGCACTGCTTGGCATACTGCACCATTTACTTCACTTTTCTGTTTATTTTCTCTCATTACTTGAATAGAAAACTCCAGGTAAACTGGGGTTTTTAAACTGTTGTTTACTTTTGAATCACAGAAGCTAAAACAGTATACAGCATGTAGAGATATTTTTAAAATATTTGTTGAATGTTTAAACTAAGGATGTTACAACTGGAAGCTTGCTGGTGGACCAGTACCCTGATAAAATACATCATCTTGAAGCCACAAGACACTGGGGAGAGGTGTTAAGTCTACAAAGTGGTACTTAGTGGGAGAGGGAGAAGTTAGGGAAAAAAGGAAATAAAGACAGTGAAAGTCCCATGAAAGTTCACAAAAGAGATGAAATTATGATCTGATTTGCTTGAAAATTTAAAGAAGACACATTTCCTTCTCTCTCTCTTTGCAGAGTTAAGAATACCATGTATTTACTGAGCTTAGCTCACCATTCGATGTTAGAAAATAAAGTTCCCCAAACTTGTTCAAAAACCAGATGTTTAAACTTTTTTAAAAAATTGGCTTTCTCTTTAATTTGAAATCCTATGATAAAAAAATTAAACAATTATTTAGGCCAGTTCTGACACTTAACTTCAGTGTTTGGGGCTATTTTATTTTATTTTATTTTTATTCTTTATTGTATTTTTTTAATGTTACGCCCCCCCCCAGGAATCACCACACTGTTATCCATGGCTGTGAGTCCTTGTTCTTTCTCGCTCGGTCTCCCCACCCACTAACCTCCCCCACCCCACTAGCTGCCAGCCTGCTTTCCATCCGTGAGTCTGAGCTAACAAGGAAAACGGGGACAGACTCAAAGATGGGGATAGATATTTTTAAAGATTCATGTCATTACATAACCAATACTATAGCTAAACATTGGTTTCTAAATAAACTTTGATATTCAAACTAGAGTCATTAAACTTTTTATCTGCATGTATAAGTTAACTGAACCTTGTCTACTTATTTTTGCCAATAGATGTCAGCGGTTGACCATATTAGTAAAATGACGGTAGATGTGCTTGTTTTATGCTACTGTTATAAGGCTAGCCTTTAAAGAAATGTATCATTCCTTAAATGGGCCTTTTTTATCATTTCACCTTGAGAGGTAGTATGTATTTATGACATGAGAGAATTGACAATAGGAAATGTTGATAGATTCCCTAATTGATTGCAACTTTTGAAATATTTAAGAGCTCTAGGAAGTATTCACAAAATTAAAATGACATTTTAAAAGGCTTGCTTTTTTCATATAGATTTATGTATATTCCTCCAACCAAGCAGTTTTCAATATACAAGAGAAACTGCTCATATGTATAGTGTTTTATTCACAGTCATGTCGGCTACAAAGATTTTTATTGAGGTTTCAAGCGAGTTCTTTAAAAAAAAATCCAGAAACACCATCCAAGGCAGTCTGAAAATAAAATTTTATTTTTTAAATTATGAATAGTTTTATGAGAATTGAATAGGCATCTTTTTATATCTGTTGAGCAGGTTGTAAGCATTGCATTCAACATGAAATAGTCTTGTTCTAAAGTCTTAAACACTTCCAGTGAGAAATAATGTCTTCTGTTTCCTTTTCTGCTTATTTAGTATGTTCTCCCTTCAATGAGTTTTCTTAAGTGTATCTTCTTGAGTTAAAAATGATGTTAGAAATAATAGTGTATGGTATATTTACCTGAATTGATAATTTTAAAAAATCTAACAGTTCTTCCGAATTTTCAAGAATGGCAAACCCCGCTTCTCTTCTTCAGTCAGTGAGAAGTGCGTACACCCCTGAGATAACTCCAAAATTGTCTTAGCTGTGATTTTCTTTCTGTTAGAAAACTAGTCACTATGGAGAACACATTTTTCGGGGGAATAGTTTGATAAGGATTTCACTGAGCAGAACTAAAATGTATTTCATCATTTAATGGTAATTCAAAACACATTTATTAAGCTCCTAATGTATACCAGGGACCTAACATGTTTTCTTTCTTACATCTGGTTATGTTGCCGTGAAGAGAAGTTCTTTGTATAAAATAATTGTGTGTGTTTCAAATAAACTCGTTGTGGGGGGAGAAAATATTTTCAATATATAATCTGACAAAACCTGTATATGCAAAATATATATAGAACTCTTACAAATCAAGAAAAAGGTGTTTCTTGATTGAGAAATACGGGCAAATGAGTTAGGAGAGCACACTTTATAACAGAGGATAGCGAAGTGGCTCACCATCGTAAAAAGATGACCTTCTGTAATCACCTTCATAGAAGTAAAAATTTAAAGCACAATACACCCACCACAGAGTCTAAAGTTTTTTGTTTTTTTTAAAAATAGCGATACCAAGTGTAGGCAAGGCTGTGGAGCAACAGAATTCCGTGAGGCTCTGATGGGAGTGTAGGTTGTTTCACCCATCTTAGAAAATTGTTTTAAGTATCTTTCGAAAGTGAACATATAAAAACATATGACCTGATAATTCCAAGGGGATTGCATATACATGAGCGTGTGTACCAAACAACACGCATCAGATTGGCAGGTGCTGGCAGCAGTTTTTGGTAAAAACCCCACACTAGGAAGAACCCAAATGTCTACTTACAACAGCGAGGATGCATTAATTGGGGAATATTCTGTACGCTACAGCCACACAGGAGTGATCTGTGGCTACGTACAACGACATAGATTCTTCTCGCAAACGCTGAGCGAGAGGAAACAGACACAAAAGAATATGAGCAATTTAGTTCCATTTATAACAAATTCAAAAGCAGTTGAAGCTAATCTATGGAGACAGAAAAAATCCCTTTGGGGGTGTGTGCCAGTTCATGGGGTCATGGAGACTTCTAGAAGAATTGGAATCTTTCTTGATCTGGGTGGTTTTACACAGAAATGGGCACTTTGGAAAAAATTGGGATTTCTGTACTTTATCGGCTCTACTCCAAAAATATGCTCACTTGAAAAGTGAACTATATGATGTTTTTATAGTTGTTAGAGTAATACAGACAGATATTCTATCACTATAAAAACGCTCTACTAGTCCAGATAAAATATTTTTTTTTGAGACTCTTCACAAGATATGCAGATGGCTCTCTTCATTCCCTCATTTCCATTTTTATGATAATATGTCTGGGAAAGGACAGGACTCTGGTGTTGAAGAAGAAGTGAAATAATGATGGCCCACATCCTGTGCTAAGCCAAGTCATTTAACGCATGAAACTTAGTTCTGAAATTCCTTGATGGAATCATCGAAAGAGCAACACAATGAAATCCAGGGTTGCTTTGTTTCTACCTGATATAATAAAGACATCAGAAGAAACAACAGAGATTTTGCTAGGTCTTCCTATGAGGGAATCATATGTATTTTTTCTTTTTCTTGTTTTTATGCAGGCATGCCTTGGAGATATTCTGGGTTTGGTTCCAGACCACCGCAATAAAGTGAACATCCCGAAAGAGCAAATCGCATGAACTTTCTGGTTTCCTGGTGCCTATAAAAGATATGTTTATACTATACTGTAGTCTATTAAGCGTGTAATAGCATTATGCCCCCCAAAATGTGACATCGAAGATCACTGATCACAGACCACCAAAACAAATATAATGATGATGGAAAAGGTTTGGAATTACCAAAAGGGGACACGGAGACATGAGGTAGGCGAACGCGGTTGTAAAAATGGCACCGATAGACTTACCCGATGCAAGACTGTCACCGAGCTCTAACTGGTAAAAAGACAAAACAAAACACTGCAGTGTCTGTGAAATACATTGACACAAAGTGCGTCAGAATGAGGTGTGCATGTGTATAGTTTATTCATGTATATGTACTTCACAAGCTTTATGTGTACTACCCAAACATATATATAAAACAGAAGTAAGAAAAATTATTAGAAAAAAATAGAAGTGAGGAAGCTAATTAGGAAAACTCATACTTTATTTGAAAATTTCATTTTCTTCTCTAGGTTTATGTGATATTTCTCTTGAGGTTTCTTACACAATAAAGGAGAAACAACTGTTTATAAGCATAAATCTTTCTCTTATATTTAGCCACAGTCCTTGGGCAACATCTTGAAACTTAATAAACTTGAATTTTGTCAGAAGAAAAGTGGAGGTAACTTAATGGTTGAGACCCTGTCTTAGAAAAGATGCTTCTTGGCGCTCTGGGAAATTAGAGTTGGCGAGTGTCTCTCTGGCCAAGAGCAGTTGGTGGACCAAATGGAAGACACGCTTTTGAAGACAGGGAAGGCAGAAACTATAAAACGACACACAGTTCCAGGTTACTGTGTTTGTTCAGCCACTTTCTATAGGAAAAGTGAATGCAGTGGGAATTCTCTGGGCTTGGAATTAGAAGACACAAGTCCAAATTCTCATTGTGTCATTTCCAGCTGAGTGACAAGGAAGAACAGCCATTTCTGGACTGTGGTTTCCTATTGGAAACATGGGGAATTGGGACAAAAGCTTTGGATGGTCCCTCGTGGTTCCAGAGTAATACCGCACATTTCAACATATTTAAGCATCAGCAGTTTAGAGTGAAGGAACGTATGCCTTCCGTATTCTCGTGAATGTTCTCATAGCTGCTGCTAGAAACACAATGGGAAACAACACAGACCTCTCCCAGGAACCTCTGGTCCGATCAGGGAGCGCCTCGCAGCCTGGGCAGGCCACGTGCACAGAATCCAGCCAGAAACACAGCTGAAAACGAAGCTCGAGTCTGCGGGGGTACAGCTCTCGGTTCTGCTCTTCATTTGCGCGCATGAACTCACATCAGAACTGCCTCTACCATTAACTCCTGTGTAAACTCACTTGGGCCAGCTAAGCTTTGGTTTCCTCAACCATCAAACACCAGTATATCTACCTTGGCAATATTTAGTGAAATTACAAAGATTCGTAACTTTTGCAAAACCCTTAACCCTGTTTCTGGATACTGTGTGTGTTCAAAACGGCTGGTTCCCTGCCTTACTCTACCTTCTTATTCTGAAAAAAAAACATGGTTTATTAGAAAAGGTAGTTAAGAGGTCAAAGATACAGAATCATTGGAGAGATAAGGGCAGTAATACAGAATGCTTAATGTTGTCCCAAGAAAAGTTTTCCATACTTCTGGAATTTTCTCTCAATATCTCATAACTATCTGGGAAAGCCACGCCATGATTCAGGATGGATAAGATGTGTAGATCTCCTCAGAGGAATCCAGGGAGCCAGATGAATTTTCACTATTTCAAAAGTGTGGTGATGCCATATTTTAAGGAAGTTGAATGTCTGTTAATAACAACAGAAATACTCCTTCAAGATGCAAAAGTTTTATCCTTGAACTTCACTGCAGAACTTAATTACTTCAGTTGAAACGTGTAAAGGTCAATGTAAACGTGTAAGAAAATAATCTGTAATTTATGTAAGAACTGGATCCTCCAAGGTCAGGTTGAATCTGTTACAGATGATGAATAGTTAAGTTTTAAAATGAGAAGTAGCAACGTGTCTTTCCAGGAGTGGTAAGTGCATTGATGTCCATAGAAAGACCTTAGACAGGAATATAATATTTTAAGTTAATATAAAACGATTGTAGTGACTTTAATTGTCCAGAACATGAGAACTTCATTAGTCCTTGACAAAATTGCAAAATTGGTAGGTGATGCTTGTATTTTTATTTTTATTTTTTGGCTTGCAACATCCTCACTGCCCTCGCCTGGGCCAGGGGTTAGTGTAGACTTCATCCTGGACAGGCCTAGTGATGTTGCCCCTGGTCCTCGTTCTCCCTGTGCCATGTGGTCGAACGTCTCAGCCCTTCAGGGTCTCCATCTCAACATTTCACGGTGAAATCAGATAACTGCCTCCATCAACTGTGTTGATACTAATCCTGGAAGACTGAGTGCTCTTTTCCCTCCTTCCACGGAAAATCTTTCCTCAGCCAGAGACATTTGTTAGTATGCTGCGTTGTACCTCTGTGTTAATCCATCAGGGGCATGCCGCAATGGTGGGGTTTGCGTTGATGAAGTACACGACCGAGGAAGGGGTGGGGGGTGGTTTCTGGAACAGCACAACTCTCAAATTTTGACTGTGTGTCTCTTTCTTCTTGAGTTTACCAAATGGTAGGCTGTTCTGCTTGGGTTAGGACATTGAACCTACTGAACTGACTAATTCTGTAACTTCGGCATTGCATTATTTTACATTGTGTCACATTTTATTTTTAATAAAAACGTTGAATCACATTTTGCAGAGAACATAACACAGTATGTCTCACGACATTTGGGAGGCTTTATGCCAGTTTCCTTATAGGTAAAACAGTGATAATAAACCCACGCAGCTTGCCTTCTTAAGTTCTAGGTAATTTGGATTAAAAAAACGAGTGTACTTTGTGAATCATACTGTGCTATAAAATGCATGGCATTATTGTTTGTGATTAAATGCACTCAGAATATGGTTTCACCGAAATACTCCAGATGATTTTCCTGTGTGACTTTCAGTGTGTTCTATTTCAGAGTCTTAATCTTTGCTTGCTAGTGACTGCTGAGGATGTAACTGAATGGTATAAATTCCCAAATCCCATCTGCAGCCTTGCTATTTGATGAGATATGTGCATTATCATAAAACAAAAAAAAGTATGGAAATAAAAAAGACCAAAAATTCCATGTGGTATACTTTACAGCTGCCATCTAACTAAAACTCCCAAATACAGATGCTAATTGGACTTTTAATGAATTATTAAAATAAAAGTAATGAATATTCAGATATGTTGCAACCAGTAGTTCAGTAAACTATTGTTGAGAGAGTTTCTAAATCCTAAATGGGCAATAATGGAAGAGCTTAAAAATGTGTCAAAACATTTCAAGATTCTTTTTATATTAACGCTAACGCTAACAAGAAGTTAGGTTTGTATCTCTCTTTGTGTGAGGGCGAAGGAGATCGTCCTGGAGTGAGTCGAGTCAAGGCATGAATGTCCCGAGTTATATGTAGTTTATTGCACTAGCTCTGGCTCTGCACGCGCCTAGCCTTTTATAGACTCTCACAGGAAAAGGGGGTGCTCCTCTTCTCAGGGGTGTCTCTGGCAGTGTCACTGACGTCCCGCAAATCAGACAGTGTGGGCTTAGGGTGGTGCGGCACATGCTCTCAGGTGTAAAACTCAAGGGTGCACCCAAACCATCTCTAGTCGAGATCATAATCTGATGCAATAGTTTGAAAATAAAAATTATTGCAGAAATCGATGATGACCAAAATGTCAAAATTTAAATAAGCACATCGTCAGTATTACCGATTTTTACTTTTGCCTCAGGCTCTTTCCTGGCTCAGTACAACACTGGCGTCCAGATGTTATCTGGTGTCTAAAGCTAGAAATTTCTGAATGACCTCTTCTAAATTGCGTCCAGGGGTCTGAAATGGGAGCACATGTACATGATCAGAACTGATGAAATAGTTTAATATATTTCCTAATTGTCTCTTTTACTTTCAAACATTCTGTGAAGATTATAGTATTGTCTTGGTGAGTTTTGTACGCGGCTACTGACCGACTTCATTTCATTCAAGTGAAATGTTCTCAGCCAGCACCCCACACTTAGTACGGCAGCGGTCAGGAGACCTTCACCTGAATGTGGTCACCAGGCAAGCCTCTCGAATCTTAGTCACCAACAGAACACCACGGAGATGTCCCCATCTGTGCCCGCCGCCCTCTGGTTTGGCCGTGCCGTGTTTCCACGCCACGGGATCTGAGTCTCCTGCTGACACGGGAGTCCTGCCTGCACGGGTTCCCTCTTCTCAGCTGTAGGAATTAGCGGCTCCCTTTGGGGGTCTTCTGCCTCAGATGTGGTCGGAGTTTGGAACAGAGTCTCTGCTGTCCTCAGCGCATCTTTGGTATTTCAAGGATTTCTTTCTGTTCTTGGAGAATCTTTCCATCTTTTTTGGCAGCGCTCAAATTCAATCTTTTTTCCCCTCTTCTCTTGGAACCCCTATGTTAATCTTTCAGGAAAGGGAAGATCTTTACAGCACTAAGGAAATCTGTTGACATCAAATGGTTTCAACTGCCCTCTTTGTAAATACTGTTTAAGAATGTTGAAGTGCTTTTCTTTGGGGAGAAAAAAATGTCGGCGGAATAAACATAAATTATCTGTTGGGCCTGTGCAGTGGTTTTGAAGTGTACATTGGGGCAGGCTGACCTAGCATGTCCGTGGACCCCTCGGCCATCCTGCCTCCCTGACCCAGGCGTGTTCTTGATGTTTGACAGAGGTCGCCTTTGCTTCGCATGTCCCTCTTCATGTGTATGCGAGTAAATGGACTTCTTACATCAACTGAGATCTTTTTTCTACACATGCCCAGAACTTGTAAGACAGAAATTTCACTGAATAAAGACCTAATTTCCAAGTTAAATAGAGAAGATTATTATTTCCATACTGGAAAAGTGTGAAATAACAGGGGCCAGGTTTACCTTTGCTGTGAAGGAACTTGCTGATACACACGACTCGGCCCAGGAAGAACAGATATGGTACCAGCGGCGCTGTGTGCAATACACTATCGGTGCAGTGACTCACAGCGCCACGCGGATATCCGAACTCACTATATGCATTCTGTACAGCATGCCATTTTCTAGTCTCAAGATGCAGTTAGATATCAAGTTATAAAATTCAATCTCCCCTTATATTACTTGGCTATATATTTTCTAAGGAATAGTAAATCAAAAAATATAGAACTTCCTAGTACAAAAAAAATTAACTTTTATTATATTAACTGTATTAGTTAGGGTTCTCTAGAGAAACAGAACTAACAAGATAGAGGGAAGATAGATAGGTAAAGATATAAATATAGTTATTAATATATGTGAAGGATTATTTTAGGGAATCAGCTCAAGTAGTTTACACTGATGTGTTCTGCTCTTTAAGGAGAAAACCGCTTCACTGCTATCTTCAGGGCATGAGGAATTCTTTTTAATCAGAAGAGGTAAACAGCAGCATTCTTTGTTTCTCCCAAAGCTGGCAACTGAACAATGCCAGGGATTAATTCAAGAAACGCTCTCTCTCTTCAGTGCTACTCTTGAAGTTAGTGACAAGAAGTGATAATTACTAATGACAGAGGATAAAAGCTACAGGCTTCTTCGGGGATTTCTCACCACCTATTTTAGAGCTGAATTGTGACCTCTTTAGAGATAAACACTTATACTGTGTCTGGTAAAATGCTTGGCATGTAATAATTCCACAGTAAACTCTTGTGCAAATGATATATGGACAAATAAATCAACATATTTTCCTAAGCATCCTAAATAGATTTTTTAAGGAACATTACTAGTTTATATGAATTGGACTTTGCTGGTGTGTGAAATTGCACCAAGATTTTACTCAAAAGATTTACCAAGAAAATGTAGAAATTGCAAGATCATTGTTGTTCTAGGTATCTATGAGGAGCTGCTACTTCTCATGTTTCCAGCATGACTTGTCTCTACGGGAAAATGACAGTAGACATGACCTACTTTGCCCCCTGGGTCAGATCAAAGTAGAGTAAATGACAAGAGACACAAAAGCATGGCATACTTCCTGGTTGCATTTTTCAAATTAAAGAAAGCCTTCCAATGTGTCCTTTGTCATGGTATAACACTAACCTTTAAAATGTGCTTTTCCTTCGCTTCGACAGTCCATAACTCATCAAAAAATAAATCGGAGTCGATGACATGTCCAGGCTAGTGGACGACTGGACAATGGCGGTGTTGCCACCAGCTGACCTGTCTCTGTTTTTACGTGCGGTAGCATTTCCCTCCAGGTGGCAGACAAGTCGCAAAATCAGTAGGAGCTTTTTGTCAAGTGTAATTGTAATGAGGTCATAACCGAAATGGGTCTATTTCCCAAATGTCCTCACTGAGTTACGGACTTAAATATTATTTTTTTATCATCCCATATCAAATTTTACCACGTAAATTGGACGCATCTCAAACTTAATCTTAATTGACGAGACTGGATGATAAATAAAGGATAGAAAGGAAGAGTGCATATAAAATACATACATTATCATACATTTTACTTAAATTTGTCCGGCAATTAAAAAGTATTCACCAACTACAATTGAATATGTGTGAAACAAACCATTCTGTCTTGTAGACATTTAATTTTTAGAAAATTTTGTCTAATCAGCCGCATCTGTAAATTCCATCCGTTGATCTGTGCGTGTGTGTGCGTGTGTGTGAAGACGTGCAAAAGAACAGCTCACTTCCCATTTGTAGTTATGCTTCTCGACTCAGCCATTAGGCTTGGAATTCATGTGAGTTAAACATGTACCGACAATGGGGTGACTTGGTGTCTTTGTTACTGTGGAACAACGATCACGGGATTAGTTAACGTACCCATCACCTCTCATAGTTACCACGGTGCGTGTGTGTTGCGTGCGCACATGTGCGTGTCCTTCCACATGGAACGCATGCTTACGACAGTCCAAGAAGAAATGGAGCGCCATCAAAGTCCAGGAAGAAATCACCAGAACTCCAATTTGTAGATTTTTTTATTAAAGTGAAGATACACAAAGGTTTATTATATAAATAACACAAGCAGATGCTGGAGGCCTCAGTCTCTGTAGGTAAAATTAAAAATCATATTACTTATTGTTTTTACTATTTAATTTCCTGAAGCTGACCTTCACGAAATGGACAAGCTGCTTAAAAAGATTCCTTCCGAGAAGCCGCGGGCTGAATGTGACCGGCCATCATCCCAGCTCCTTGTGCCACGTGTACTGGGCGGGTCAGGAAAAACTAGTGCATTCTAATCTAATCTTACTATCTCATGGTGCCTGACATTTATTTTTAAACATAATCACATTTTATTAGGTTTTTCTTGGATAATAAGACTTTTTTTTCCTGCGGTGAGTGAGAAAAGAAAAAAGAAAAAAACTCAGGCCAAGGAGAGAACATTTTGAAGGTAGCTATTTGGAAATATTTCGTTGCAAACATCTCACCCCTGAAAATGCCCAGGGCTCTCCGCATACAAAGAGACTCAGCAGCTGTTTTCTAACCTGTGGCTCCAGGAATACAGAAATGCAGCATCAAGCTAAATATCCACAACATCTCAGCCTGATTCCATAGGGTCGGCAAAATATGCATCATGATTATTAATGCAGCCAATGGCACATTGCTTCTGTTCATATTTAAGTGTTTTAAGATATTTTATTTAGCTAATATTCCAATGTCAGCTCTTAAACCCAAGCACCAAAATATGCTCTACTTAGAAAATGAATACTTTGGATCCTGTAATGAAAATACTGAGGCATTTTCAGTAAGAAGGTTTTGTACACTTAGCCAATAAATGATTTATTTAAGTATTTGACTCATTTTTTACTAATGATTTTTTGTATATATGTTTAAATGTATGCAATCTGTTAGCTCAATAGTATGTGAAGTTTGTGTTAAATAAATGCATATACTGAGGGTGCATGCTCAATTTTTTTTCTTTTTTCTGACAGAAATGAGTTCAGAAAAGTTTGGAGACCACCAGAAACAATCTCCATAAAGAGATTTTTAATTACATAGCTCTGGGAACTCAAGTTCTACTTTTTTTCTGCAACATAGTCTGTAAGTCACCCACTTTTGACTCTGGTTTTATTGTCCTGTATTCTTTTTTATAATTGTTGTTCTGTATTCTTTGAAAATCATATTTTTTTCATTTTTGACTTCCTACTAGATTATTCTTTGCATCTTTTTTTAGAAATACCTCATTATCACTTAGGTTTGAAGAGTGTTTTTACATTCTTTCATCTTGTTCTGCAGCTGGGGGCCAGCTCCTGGTGGCACATAATTGGGAGTCCCTCAGGCCATGAGGCAAGCATAGCACTTACCTGCAGTTCCCTGGAACAGGTCCCCCATTTCCAGTCCCCTGTTTCCATTCCCCGGGAGGATCAAGCTGAGCTGATTTTCCTTCTTCACGTTCTGGGAAGCCTGCTTTTAAACCTCCAGCTGGTCCACCCCCATCGGAAAATCTCTGCCTTCATAAATAACGCAAATCCACCCAAATGCATCAAATTCAATCCTCTTAGGTAATTGCAACAAATACTGAGATATCAGGGAATGTTAACGCCTCTCCCTCCAGAGAGAGTGTTCTTCGGAGGTCTGTAGCTGGACTCTTAAATAGTTTGCATTTTTAAAAACGTGTTGCAAAAAGATTTTACCGAGGAGCTTGACCTTTTACAGTTTGTAATTTTATTTATGATTTAAAAGGATCATATAGAAGAAGTATGCATTGTGAATGAATTAAAAGCAACTGGATTAAATAAATACCTACATATATAAAGACATGTACAATAATTTAAAGAATTAAAAAACAGTAGTGGGAAAGGAAGTATTTTTTCCCTCTCCTGTAGCAGTACTGTTGAGCATAAATGAGACACAAAATACAAGAGATGGGAGGGCAGCTTCTCCCAGTAAATCCCAGGCGTAGAGGGGAGGCTAGCAGCTTCCCATGTAGAGAGCCAGTGGATCGCTGGGACTCCCGTCAGGGATATTCTCTAGCGGCCGTCCCTGTAAAACACCGAAAACATCAGGAATGAAACACACAGGTGAAGCCCTGGGAGGGAGTGAGGGGACAGGAATTGGAAAGGCATTGGATTAATTATGCTGCATGTCGTTCTTCACTGGGGCTGCCTCGGAAGTTTCTCCATGTGCACTGTCCTGGGAAAGGGGGGCCTAGGTCCCTGCCACATCTCACATAGTCTGAAAAACGGGGCAAATGTAAAATTTCAGGCAACCACGGTGCTGCTTTACCCTGATTGTGTTACAATTTGTTCTGTTGTTTTTAAAATATCTATGTTCTGGTATTTTCTATAATTGATTGCTATCATACTCACATAATTTTTCGTTAGCATATTTCCACAAACATTTATTGAAAAATTTATCTCCTTGTAGAAAACATCCAAGTCTTCAAAATTCCAAAACAGTGTGTTCCATTCACCTTGTAAGGCATCAGATAATGGCCATTGCCAGAGGTAAGATTTTTTGTTTTTCTCCCAGAGGTAAGATTTTTGCACAGAAAGACCAAAGGTCTGATCTGAAAAAGCAATCTCCTTCTTCCTACCTTTGCCATTCAGTTCCTAAACTTAAAAATATGTTTAGGTTGCTGGCAGTGTATTATATCCAGAAGGAAACTTGACATTTTTTTAGAGGTAAAAAAAAATCTGAAAGTGCAGAAAACTCAAAATAGCACTTACCTTTAAGATAAGTGAAATACATTCAAATGTAAAGCATCGTTACCCTTTTGATTAGTGACTTGCAGCCGATGAAACATGCGGTGCTGCTTTAGGGGAAGGCTGCCACTAAGAACAACTGTAGCGACGAGCAAGCGCCCTGTGAAAACGATAACTTCGTTTTAAATGTCCTTTAATGCCATTCAACTATTTGAAGAAAAAAAAAGCCATGATATTTTCCATAGGAAGTTTTCCAAATCAAATAGGAAGTTTTTTCTTTCTTTTTTTCCTTACTAGCATTGCCCAGAATTTAAATAAATTTACTTTAAATCAGTGCACTGATTTGTCTAAAGAGAGGAGAATAAACTAAATTTTAAGTATTATTGCCATAATCTCTTAGGCCATCAACTTAAATAAGTGCAAATATGAAATTATTTTCTAATCTGCTATGGTCTGAGTTTTCAAAACATTGTCAGTGGACAAAAAAAGCAGGTGGGAGTAGACAGGGAACGGGGCTGCCTTTAGAAACATGGTTATTTCTATTATTTTATATTTTAGGCTAAGATCTGGTGTGTGGAAATAGTTTTCTTTTGAAGCAGCATCTCAGATTCAATGAGGTGAGGAGGGATTCAGCTGAGGGAAGCGGGGTTTGGGGCGATAACACCCAGGCTCCAAGCAAAGAACAACTCAGTTGACCTAAAACCACCTTTGAGAAGAACCACAAGCAAAGTCCAGGATTGTCGAGAGAGAGAATGCATAGAACTGTGTAGAACTCCTTTCCTGCATTCTCATGATGCTGCTAAAAATAGTAAGAGTTGCCAGTCATTGGACACTTTCCATGGAGCTCGAACCACTGAATTCAAGTGTAAGTTTATTTATTTGAATTGTACATGTAACCAGGTAAAATAAACAAACAGAAAATGGACAAGTAAATGCAATAAAACATGCTGATTAATATAAAGAACGCTGAGCCAGGAGACCTTGCTTTGTGTTGCTGACAGCTCTAATAAGATAAATATTATTTAATGTGAAGCAGTCTTGAAATGGGTTATTTACTTAAGCATCTTCTTGTCATCTCGGACAAGAAAATTAGACCCTCGGGACCATGATATCTCTGTAGAAGTGGAGATGAGGAGTTACACATCCCGATGTCTTGGGAATGAGTGAGATGATACGTACCCAACACCCGGCAAAGTGTCTGGAAAATGTGTCCCCGACAGGGGTAAGGGTCATCTCCCTGCCGTTCCTCAGATAAATGTGCACTGCGTAAAGACATGTTTGTAGAGCCTGGCCTTATGGATAACTTTACATGGACCCACAAAACTTCATGTCTGGTCTGGGTGTTTACAAAGAAGACACTTGATTAAGGACACAAGGCACAGATGTTAAGGACACACTATGTGGCTAAGTGAATGTTACCTTTGTAACCAACTAGCATTACGTTTCATCGGAAAGCCAACTAGGTTTTTCCTCTGCCACTTGTGTATGTGTGCATTCCCCCAAATTTACTAAGTACCGGTTCTGCGCCACGCATCGCCCTGTCGAAGGAAGCCAGAGCTGCCCCCGGCACAGTGACAGGACCGGGTTGCAATATTCCAGGGAGTCCTCACTGAATAGATGATACTTGTGCAGAGACTTGAAGGAGGTGCTGAAATGAGCAGTGGTGAACCTGAGGAATAGTGTCCCAAGCAGAGGAGCCACCAGGCCCTCATCCTAACGTGGAAGCAGGTGGACACGTTCTCAGGACGCACCAAGCACAGGGAGACCAGTGGGACTGGAGCTGAATGAGGGACGGAAGAATAAATGGCAGGGATTAAAGACAGACGTATGCAGGCTGGACCACACTTGCAAACGGTTGTAAGGACAGCATCAAAGGTCAGGAGTAGAGCTAAAATACTCACATTTAGGGCTAGCACGTTATTAAGCATCTCCAGGGAGGTAATGAGGGAATAGCTTGAGTTCATGCATCCCTCACTTTTATATTTCAGAAAGAGAGGACTTAATTTAATCCTTTTTTCTTTGTTTCTTATTCCTAAAGAATTAGACTGGAGGAGTTTATCTAGCCTCCACCATACTGGGGGGCATTTTTCTTCTATCTTATAAATATGTCTATCAATCTGAAAGATTCTTACACTGCTGAAAATGTGCTCTTTGACCACAAGAGTGGTGTACAGATCCCAATGAGACAGGATTGACATGTGAACTTTTTTCCTCCTGACTAATGAATTCCAGTGCGTGTTTGTGGACTCCTCTACCGTGGCATACAGGTTTCCTTCTTCATCTCCCACCCACCCACAGGCCACCGGAGAGGGACCCGTTGGTGCACTCCTCCGAAACTCACCACGCCTGCCAACCCAGGGTATGGTTCAGCTTCCCATCGCTTTTCCGTGTCCCAACTGTTAATCCTGAAGATCAAGTATGGCTTGTTTGGAAACAGTTTTTAAAAGAAGATTTAAAATAGTGTGTGTCTCCTAACGCCACCTCCATGGCAACTGTTCAAGAACACAGTTGGGTCACCTTTTTGTTGTGTGGGTTGCATACCTGATCGAAGAATATTGTCACAAAGGGGCGGTCATTCCTAAAGTTAATGCACCTGGAAAAGAGCTGAGATGTACTTGGATGAGGACACATGGAATGAAGATGCTACTTGGTGTAATTTTTTCTGGACTTGCCTCTGAGAATTCTCTTTGACAGAGAAATTAAGTCATCGTTTACTGCAGAAGGATCCCAAGAAAAATGAACGTTGCGTCTCTCTGCAAATGCAAGTTGATGTAGGAAAGGTTGACGGAATCAATGAATCACTGCCCTAATATATTTTTGCTGCTTCAACAGAGATCATTAACCTAATGGATTATATTTTGTAGTGGATGTGTTTTTTCGGAGTTCTGTGTACTAAAATAACATGTGGGACCGTCTCATTTTAATGGTCACTGAACCTGCACTGTGTAAAAGGCTTGAGTGAATTTAAACATTTGTATTAACATCCATACCAGTCATCTCAGACACTAAGTAGTTAAAGGTTGCAGCCGGCTGTACCGTACAGGTAACAAGTGTTAGACACAACAGGCTCCAAATGAAGTTGCTTATGGGAAGCCCTATGTCACCTACCGAGACTTAACTTAGTTATAATTTCAGTTCTTCCAGAACTGGAATCTTCAATCAAACACTAGTTAGGGCATCTGCTGATGGACCTCTGCCATCCCCTAAAGGAAAGTAACTCTGCAGTAACCACCCGTTTTGTACTGTTTTGCAGAGTACAACTTGTTCTTCTCCCTTCTGCCTATAAAAGGCGTTCATTTTGTCCAGCTCCTTGGAGTGCCTGTCTTCCAGACCAGATGCTGCCTGATTCCAGTCGCTGTTTGCTCAAACTCTTAACAATTTCAATATACCTCTGTTTATCATTTAACATTGGTGGCTGGCATGGTGATATTAGAGACTCCTTTATTCAAATCTGAGGGCATTTTTATTTGTGGAGAACATGGAAAAAAACAAACTTTGTCCTATCTGGTTTTTCTCATTCATCCTTTATTGCTCAGTCCTAGTTATGCCAGCCTTAGAAGAAAGTTACAATAAAGGGACTTACAGTTAAATAAACACTTATTGTGCTACTTTTGAAAAAAAGTATTTATAGTTTTAAAGATTAAAGATAAAGTTTATTTACACATAAATGAATCATTGATTGTAGCTTTTGTATGTAGTGTACACATTATTTTGGAGAAATCTGGTAATTTGTTGATTCAAGAAACATTTATTAAACACTTGTTCATGCCAGACATTTTTCCGGGTTATGATGAGTAAAAGACCAACCCCTCACCTCCCTGACTTGATGGATGAATGAATAAAATTTATAGGTAGATAATGTCCAAGGTAGAGGAAAGTGTAGAACAGAGAATAATGCTCCTAAAGCACAGGACTTGTTCATAATAAACCCAGAAGGGAGCCTGTGCTGGCTTGCACGTGATAAAGAGAGTTGTTGGTGGTGAATAGTTCAAGGGCATGAAGAGCTCACTCAAGTGCTGGGTGAGGTCAGAGGGCAGAGGTAAGCTAAGTCGTGTTTCACATGCAAACAGTGATGTCACTGGGCTGCACCTATGCGGTTTGAGCACTGTGGTCGCTGATAGAGAGCCTTGCCTGGGATCCTGGGTGCGAAAGCAAAGCAGAAGGAAGAAGCTAAGCATGTGCTCTGGTAAGCCAGCAGGGCTTATGGGAGGTGCAGGCTCCAAATCCAAATCAGCACTGAGATGCTTTGGGGGAGTCTCTCCAGTCTAGAGGCAGAAGGACAGATAGGGTATTGATGGGTGGGGAGTGCACCAGTCCCCTAACATCCGGCCGTGCAGACACCTGAGCTATAGCGGCTGTAAATGGCCCTCTCTCGGAACTCTGCCAAAGGCAGGCTTGCTGAGGGAGCTCATGGAGGGCGGACCCGGGCACCACCAACCCAGCCAGTAAGGGCAATGAAAACCTTCCCCAGTTCTGCCAAGATATGCCTTTGGCCAGACCGCCAGCGGATGATGAAGTTCAGTTTAAGTGCACACGTCCACCAGAAACCTGGTGTTTTAGGAACTCTTCACTAGCCAAAAATTTCTGGAATTTGGCCAGAATTTTGATTGTCTGACTCAAAAAGGTTATGAATTTCTAATGAATGGTGGAATTTTAAGTAGAGAAAAAATAGGAAAATTGAGCTAAGGAAAGTGAGACAATGATTTTTCAATTATTTTCTCATTTGTTTTAGTATCCCATTTCAAAGAAAATGAATCCATTAATCAAGAAAAGATGTTTAGTTTTAAATATATTTCCAATCACACAAGACTATGTTTTCTGAGTCTATCATGAACTGTCATAACTCCATAGATTTTATTCCATTCTCTCAGTCTCTTGCTATCTTTCTATCTATCCCTCTACCTACCGATCTATCTATCTGTGTTTTGCAAAGTTACTCATCCTCCATTGCTCCTCTTAAGGGGGCTCCTCCTCCATTCGATCTTTCCTGAGACCACTTACCAGGGGAGCATTAAATGCACCACAGTGTATTGCTCGTGGGTTTGTCATGCCACTGACTTTGGTTCTGCCTGTTACTGTAACTGGATCTCTGCCTGTCTCTTCCCTAACCTGGAGTGAGCAACTTTAGTAACAGATTACATTTACTGAAGGCTTATCAGATGCCTTATTTCATTGTTTCATTAAATCCTTAAAAGACTCCTGTAAGGGAAATACTATTTTTAGCCCCATTTACAGGTGATGAAACTGAGACACAAAAAGGACTTTCTCGAGACCAGTGTAGTTACACTAAGCAGGTTTCTCCCCCAAGAAGTCTGACTAAAGAAGTCTTACTCACTAAGCTTTAAGTGACAGATTTTGTATGAAAGAAAACTTCACCTCTACATAAAGACACAACAACAAAGGCCATATTTTTAGGTGCAAAGTTGTAAAAGAGAATAATTCATTTATGCCAAAACATAACATGTGTTTCCTGTTATGCTATCAAAATCAGCAGCCTAGTTAACTCGCCATCTGTATAAATGACACTTAAGACTCATTACAAGTTTGTGGTAATTTTTGTCTTTACTTGCATTTTCTCACTTTTTCTTCAAGTTAGGTCACAAACATACTTTAAAACAGCCTTGAAGTAAGAGTTGTAACTTTCAAAAAAATAATTTCTTGATCAAAATATATTCTGGACAGATCTCCATACCTGTCATCTAAGACCTTAAATCTGAGATTTTCCTTTTGATTGTGTCCATGTTGATGAGGAGGAAATTGATATACAGTTATTTTTAAATGCATTACTTTATTTTTTAAATGTATGGTACAATGTAGCTTTTTTTTTTTTTTTTTTACTGGATTTATGTGCTTTGTTCCTGAGGAATGAATGCGTTCTTATTTTATTCGTTTGTAATTTTTGCTCCTGGAAGATATAAGACTCAAAAGTGCCAGATATTTTATAAGACATTTCAAGAAAATGCGAATGTTAATACTGACAATTAGGTGAGATTAAAGACTGAACACCTGTTTAGTCCTGTAGCAGGGGCATCTGCTTTCGTGAAAGAGGGAGACGTTTCTCTGTGAGGAGGGCTGCTTTGTAAGTAATGGGCACCTTGGCTAGTGCCCAGGGTCCCGCTGCCTGCTTCTGTTTTATCTTGACGTTGGGTGAACGCTTTTTTCCCAGCGTTAGATTGTTATTTTCACAATAGTCTGAGCGATTATCTTTAAGAAGCACATATGCAGAAGTGGATATTATTATTATTATTATTATTTTTACTTTATTGTTGTTCAATTACAGTTTTCTGCATACTCTCCCCTCCCCTCCCCTCCAATCTTACCTCCCTTCCCTGCCTCCCTCCCCACCCTTGGTTCTGTCCATGTGTCCTCTATAGTGGTTCCTGAAAACCCTTCTCCCCATTGTCCCCTCCCCCCCTTGGCTATTGTTAGATTGTTCTTAATTTCAATGTCTCTGGTTAAGTTTTGCTTACTTTTTGCTTTTGTTGCTTATGTTCCGGTTAAAGGTGAGATCACATGGTATTTGTCCCTCACTGCCTGGTTTACTTCACTTAGCATAATGCTCTCCAGTTCCATCCATGCTGTTGCAAAGGGTATAAGCTCCTTCTTCCTCTCTGCTGAGTAGAATTCCATTGTGTAAATGTACCATAGTTTCTTGATCCACTCATTTGTAGATGGGCACTTAGGTTGTTTCCAGCACTTGGCTATTGTGAATTGTGCCGCTATGAACATTGGCTTGCATAGGTTCTTTTGGATTGGTGTTTCAGGGTTCTTAGGATATAATCCCAGCAGTGGAATTGCTGGGTCAAAAGGCAGTTCCATTTTTAGTTTTCTGAGGTAATTCCATACTGTTTTCCACAGTGGCTGCACCAGTCTGCATTCCCACCAACAGTGCAGTAGGGTTCCCTTTTCTCCACATCCCCTCCAACAGTTATCTGTTGCTTTGTTGATGATGGCCATTCTGACTGGTGTGAGGTGGTATCTTGTTGTGGTTTTAATTTGCATCTCTCTGATGACTAATGATGTTGAGCATCTTTTCATATGTTTTTGGGTCCTCTGTATGTCCTCTTTCGAGAAGCGTCTGTTCATGTCTTTTGCCCATTTTTTTAATTGGGTTTTTTGTCTTCCTGGAGTGGAGTCGTATGAGTTCTTTATATATTTTGGAGATCAAACCCTTGTCTGAGGTATCA